>CAWWDY010001277.1:0-25563 GCA_963942605.1 Poecilus cupreus
AATAGTTAAAAACAGCGTTTTTCTATGTTTTTGCAAGTTTAAAACAGCAATTTTATCGTCATTTCTCATAAATCGCCGTTTCGCACGAAAGAAACCTGAATTTATCAGTTTTAATAGTTAAAAACAGCGTTTTTCTATGTTTTTGCAAGTTTAAAACAGCAATTTTATCGTCATTTCTCATAAATCGCCGTTTCACACGAAAGAAACATGAATTTGTCAGTTTGAATAGTTCAAAACAGCGTTTTTCTATGTTTTTGCAAGTTTAAAACAGCAATTTTATCGTCATTTCTCATAAATCGCCGTTTCACACGAAAGAAACATGAATTTGTCAGTTTGAATAGTTCAAAACAGCGTTTTTCTATGTTTTTGCAAGTTTAAAACAGCAGTTTTATCGTGATTTCACAAAAATCCACCGTTTCGAACGAAAGAAACCTGAATTTATCAGTTTGAATAGTTAAAAACAGCGTTTTTCTATGTTTTTGCAAGTTTAAAACAGCAATTTTACCGTCATTTCTCATATATCGCCGTTTTACACGAAAGAAACATGAATTTGTCAGTTTAAATAGTTCAAAACAGCGTTTTACTATGTTTTTGCAAGTTTAAAACAGCAATTTTATCGTCATTTCTCATAAATCGCCGTTTCACACGAAAGTAACATGAATTTGTCAGTTTGAATAGTTCAAAACAGCGTTTTTCTATGTTTTTGCAAGTTTAAAACAGCAGTTTTATTGTGATTTCACAAAAATCCACCGTTTCGAACGAAAGAAACCTGAATTTATTAGTTTGAAAAGTTAAAAACAGCGTTTTTCTATGTTTTTGCAAGTTTAAAACAGCAATTTTATCGTCATTTCTCATAAATCGCCGTTTCGCACGAAAGAAACCTTAATTTATTAGTTTTAATAGTTAAAAACAGCGTTTTTCTATGTTTTTACAAGTTTAAAACAGCAATTTTATCGTCATTTCTCATAAATCGCCGTTTCACACGAAAGAAACATGAATTTGTCAGTTTGAATAGTTCAAAACAGCGTTTTTCTATGTTTTTGCAAGTTTAAAACAGCAATTTTAACGTCATTTCTCATAAATCGCCGTTTCACACGAATGAAACATAAATTTGTCAGTTTGAATAGTTCAAAACAGCGTTTTACTATGTTTTTGCAAGTTTAAAACAGCAATTTTATCGTCATTTCTCATAAATCGCCGTTTCACACTAAAGAAACATGAATTTGTCCGTTTGAATAGTTCAAAACAGCGTTTTTCTATGTTTTTGCAAGTTTAAAACAGCAGTTTTATCGTGATTTCACAAAAATCCACCGTTTCGAACGAAAGAAACCTGAATTTATCAGTTTGAATAGTTAAAAACAGCGTTTTTCTATGTTTTTGCAAGTTTAAAACAGCAATTTTATCGTCATTTCTCATAAATCGCCGTTTCACACGAAAGAAACATGAATTTGACAGTTTGAATAGTTCAAAACAGCGTTTTACTATGTTTTTGCAAGTTTAAAACACCAATTTTATCGTCATTTGCCGTTTCACACGAGAGAAACATGAATTTATCAGTTTGAATAGTTGAAAACAGTGTTTTTCTATGTTTTTGCAAGTTTAAAACAGCAATTTTATCGTCATTTCTCATAAATCGCCGTTTCACACGAAAGAAACATGAATTTGTCAGTTTGAATAGTTGAAAACAGCGTTTTTCTATGTTTTTGCAAGTTTAAAACAGCAATTTTATCGTCATTTCTCATTAATCGCCGATCCACACGAAAGAAACATGAATTTATCAGTTTGAATAGTTGAAAACAGCGTTTTTCTATGTTTTTGCAAGTTTAAAACAGCAGTTTTATCGTGATTTCACAAAAATCCACCGTTTCGAACGAAAGAAACCTGAATTTATCAGTTTAAATAGTTAAAAACAGCGTTTTTCTATGTTTTTGCAAGTTTAAATCAGCAATTTTATCGTCATTTCTCATAAATCGCCGTTTCACATGAAAGAAACATGAATTTATTAGTTTGAATAGTTGAAAACAGCGTTTTCCTATGTTTTTGCAAGTTTAAAACAGCTGTTTTATCGTGATTTTACAAAAATCCACCGTTTCGAAGGAAAGAAACTAGATTTTATCAGTTTGAATATTTAAAAACAGCGTTTTACTATGTTTTTGCAAGTTTAAAACAGCAATTTTATCGTCATTTCTCATAAATCGCCGTTTCGCACGAAAGAAACCTTAATTTATTAGTTTTAATAGTTAAAAACAGCGTTTTTCTATGTTTTTGCAAGTTTAAAACAGCAATTTTATCGTCATTTCTCATAAATCGCCGTTTCACACGAAAGAAACATGAATTTATCAGTTTGAATAGTTGAAAACAGCGTTTTTCTATGTTTTTGCAAGTTTAAAACAGCAATTTTATCGTCATTTCTCATAAATCGCCGTTTCACACGAAAGAAACATGAATTTGTCAGTTTGAATAGTTCAAAACAGCGTTTTTCTATGTTTTTGCAAGTTTAAAACAGCAATTTTATCGTCATTTCTCATAAATCGCCGTTTCACACGAAAGAAACATGAATTTGTCAGTTTGAATAGTTCAAAACAGCGTTTTACTATGTTTTTGCAAGTTTAAAACAGCAATTTTATCGTCATTTCTCATAAATCGCCGTTTCACACGAAAGAAACATGAATTTGTCAGTTTGAATAGTTCAAAACAGCGTTTTTCTATGTTTTTGCAAGTTTAAAACAGCAATTTTATCGTAATTTCTCATAAATCGCGGTTTCACACGAAAGAAACATGAATTTATCAGTTTGAATACTTGGAAACAGCGTTTTTCTATGTTTTTGCAAGTTTAAAACAGCAGTTTTATTGTGATTTCACAAAAATCCACCGTTTCGAACAAAAGAAACCTGAATTTATCAAATTGAATAGTTAAAAACAGCGTTTTTCTATGTTTTTGCAAGTTTAAAATAGCAATTTTATCGTCATTTCTCATAAATCGCCGTTTCGCACGAAAGAAACCTGAATTTATCAGTTTTAATAGTTAAAAACAGCGTTTTTCTATGTTTTTGCAAGTTTAAAACAGCAATTTTATCGTCATTTCTAATAAATCGCCGTTTCACACGAAAGAAACATGAATTTGTCAGTTTGAATAGTTAAAAACAGCGTTTTTCTATGTTTTTGCAAGTTTAAAACAGCAATTTTATCGTCATTTCTCATAAATCGCCGTTTCACACGAAAGAAACATGAATTTGTCAGTTTGAATAGTTCAAAACAGCGTTTTTCTATGTTTTTGCAAGTTTAAAACAGCAGTTTTATTGTGATTTCACAAAAATCCACCGTTTCGAACGAAAGAAACCTGAATTTATTAGTTTGAATAGTTAAAAACAGCGTTTTTCTATGTTTTTGCAAGTTTAAAACAGCAATTTTATCGTCATTTCTCATAAATCGCCGTTTCGCACGAAAGAAACCTTAATTTATTAGTTTTAATAGTTAAAAACAGCGTTTTTCTATGTTTTTACAAGTTTAAAACAGCAATTTTATCGTCATTTCTCATAAATCGCCGTTTCACACGAAAGAAACATGAATTTGTCAGTTTGAATAGTTCAAAACAGCGTTTTTCTATGTTTTTGCAAGTTTAAAACAGCAATTTTAACTTCATTTCTCATAAATCGCCGTTTCACACGAATGAAACATGAATTTGTCAGTTTGAATAGTTCAAAACAGCGTTTTACTATGTTTTTGCAAGTTTAAAACAGCAATTTTATCGTCATTTCTCATAAATCGCCGTTTCACACTAAAGAAACATGAATTTGTCCGTTTGAATAGTTCAAAACAGCGTTTTTCTATGTTTTTGCAAGTTTAAAACAGCAGTTTTATCGTGATTTCACAAAAATCCACCGTTTCGAACGAAAGAAACCTGAATTTATCAGTTTGAATAGTTAAAAACAGCGTTTTTCTATGTTTTTGCAAGTTTAAAACAGCAATTTTATCGTCATTTCTCATAAATCGCCGTTTCACACGAAAGAAACATGAATTTGACAGTTTGAATAGTTCAAAACAGCGTTTTACTATGTTTTTGCAAGTTTAAAACACCAATTTTATCGTCATTTCTCATAAATCGCCGTTTCACACGAGAGAAACATGAATTTATCAGTTTGAATAGTTGAAAACAGCGTTTTTCTATGTTTTTGCAAGTTTAAAACAGCAATTTTATCGTCATTTCTCATAAATCGCCGTTTCACACGAAAGAAACATGAATTTGTCAGTTTGAATAGTTCAAAACAGCGTTTTTCTATGTTTTTGCAAGTTTAAAACAGCAATTTTATCGTAATTTCTCATAAATCGCGGTTTCACACGAAAGAAACATGAATTTATCAGTTTGAATACTTGGAAACAGCGTTTTTCTATGTTTTTGCAAGTTTAAAACAGCAGTTTTATTGTGATTTCACAAAAATCCACCGTTTCGAACAAAAGAAACCTGAATTTATCAAATTGAATAGTTAAAAACAGCGTTTTTCTATGTTTTTGCAAGTTTAAAATAGCAATTTTATCGTCATTTCTCATAAATCGCCGTTTCGCACGAAAGAAACCTGAATTTATCAGTTTTAATAGTTAAAAACAGCGTTTTTCTATGTTTTTGCAAGTTTAAAACAGCAATTTTATCGTCATTTCTAATAAATCGCCGTTTCACACGAAAGAAACATGAATTTGTCAGTTTGAATAGTTAAAAACAGCGTTTTTCTATGTTTTTGCAAGTTTAAAACAGCAATTTTATCGTCATTTCTCATAAATCGCCGTTTCACACGAAAGAAACATGAATTTGTCAGTTTGAATAGTTCAAAACAGCGTTTTTCTATGTTTTTGCAAGTTTAAAACAGCAGTTTTATTGTGATTTCACAAAAATCCACCGTTTCGAACGAAAGAAACCTGAATTTATTAGTTTGAATAGTTAAAAACAGCGTTTTTCTATGTTTTTGCAAGTTTAAAACAGCAATTTTATCGTCATTTCTCATAAATCGCCGTTTCGCACGAAAGAAACCTTAATTTATTAGTTTTAATAGTTAAAAACAGCGTTTTTTTCTATGTTTTTACAAGTTTAAAACAGCAATTTTATCGTCATTTCTCATAAATCGCCGTTTCACACGGAAGAAACATGAATTTGTCAGTTTGAATAGTTCAAAACAGCGTTTTTCTATGTTTTTGCAAGTTTAAAACAGCAATTTTAACGTCATTTCTCATAAATCGCCGTTTCACACGAATGAAACATGAATTTGTCAGTTTGAATAGTTCAAAACAGCGTTTTACTATGTTTTTGCAAGTTTAAAACAGCAATTTTATCGTCATTTCTCATAAATCGCCGTTTCACACTAAAGAAACATGAATTTGTCCGTTTGAATAGTTCAAAACAGCGTTTTTCTATGTTTTTGCAAGTTTAAAACAGCAGTTTTATCGTGATTTCACAAAAATCCACCGTTTCGAACGAAAGAAACCTGAATTTATCAGTTTGAATAGTTAAAAACAGCGTTTTTCTATGTTTTTGCAAGTTTAAAACAGCAATTTTATCGTCATTTCTCATAAATCGCCGTTTCACACGAAAGAAACATGAATTTGACAGTTTGAATAGTTCAAAACAGCGTTTTACTATGTTTTTGCAAGTTTAAAACACCAATTTTATCGTCATTTCTCATAAATCGCCGTTTCACACGAGAGAAACATGAATTTATCAGTTTGAATAGTTGAAAACAGCGTTTTTCTATGTTTTTGCAAGTTTAAAACAGCAATTTTATCGTCATTTCTCATAAATCGCCGTTTCACACGAAAGAAACATGAATTTGTCAGTTTGAATAGTTGAAAACAGCGTTTTTCTATGTTTTTGCAAGTTTAAAACAGCAATTTTATCGTCATTTCTCATTAATCGTCGATCCACACGAAAGAAACATGAATTTATCAGTTTGAATAGTTGAAAACAGCGTTTTTCTATGTTTTTGCAAGTTTAAAACAGCAGTTTTATCGTGATTTCACAAAAATCCACCGTTTCGAACGAAAGAAACCTGAATTTATCAGTTTGAATAGTTAAAAACAGCGTTTTTCTATGTTTTTGCAAGTTTAAAACAGCAATTTTATCGTCATTTCTCATAAATCGCCGTTTCACACGAAAGAAACATGAATTTATCAGTTTGAATAGTTGATAACAGCGTTTTTCTATGTTTTTGCAAGTTTAAAACAGCATTTTTATCGTCATTTCTCATAAATCGCCGTTTCACACGAAAGAAACATGAATTTATCAGTTTGAATAGTTGAAAACAGAGTTTTTCTATGTTTTTGCAAGTTTAAAACAGCAATTTTATCGTCATTTCTCATAAATCGCCGTTTCACACGAAAGAAACATGAATTTGTCAGTTTGAATATTTGAAAACAGCGTTTTTCTATGTTTTTGCAAGTTTAAAACAGCAATTTTATCGTCATTTCTCATAAATCGCCGTTTCACACGAAAGAAACATGAATTTGTCAGTTTGAATAGTTCAAAACAGCGTTTTTCTATGTTTTTGCAAGTTTAAAACAGCAATTTTATCGTCATTTCTCATAAATCGCCGTTTCACACGAAAGAAACATGAATTTATCAGTTTGAATAGTTGAAAACAGCGTTTTTCTATGTTATTGCAAGTTTAAAACAGCAATTTTATCGTCATTTCTCATAAATCGCCGTTTCACACGAAAGAAACATGAATTTGTCAGTTTGAATAGTTCAAAACAGTGTTTTTCCATGTTTTTGCAAGTTTAAAACAGCAATTTTATCGTCATTTCTCATAAATCGCCGTTTCACACGAAAGAAACATGAATTTGTCAGTTTGAATAGTTCAAAACAGCGTTTTTCTATGTTTTTGCAAGTTTAAAACAGCAATTTTATCGTCATTTCTCATAAATCGCCGTTTCACACCAAAAGAAACATGAATTTGTCAGTTTAAATAGTTCAAAACAGCGTTTTTCTATGTTTTTGCAAGTTTAAAACAGCAATTTTATCGTCATTTCTCATAAATCGCCGTTTCACACGAAAGAAACATGAATTTGTCAGTTTGAATAGTTGAAAACAGCGTTTTTCTATGTTTTTGCAAGTTTAAAATAGCAATTTTATCGTCATTTCTCATTAATCGACGATCCACACGAAAGAAACATGAATTTATCAGTTTGAATAGTTGAAAACAGCGTTTTTCTATGTTTTTGCAAGTTTAAAACAGCAGTTTTATCGTGATTTCACAAAAATCCACCGTTTCGAACGAAAGAAACCTGAATTTATCAGTTTGAATAGTTAAAAACAGCGTTTTTTCTATGTTTTTGCAAGTTTAAAACAGCAATTTTATCGTCATTTCTCATAAATCGCCGTTTCACACGAAATAAACATGAATTTATCAGTTTGAATAGTTGAAAACAGCGTTTTTCTATGTTTTTCAAGTTTAAAACAGCATTTTTATCGTCATTTCTCATAAATCGCCGTTTCACACGAAAGAAACATGAATTTATCAGTTTGAATAGTTGAAAACAGCGTTTTTCTATGTTTTTGCAAGTTTAAAACAGCATTTTTATCGTCATTTCTCATAAATCGCCGTTTCACACGAAAGAAACATGAATTTATCAGTTTGAATAGTTAAAAACAGAGTTTTTCTATGTTTTTGCAAGTTTAAAACAGCAATTTTATCGTCATTTCTCATAAATCGCCATTTCACACGAAAGAAACATGAATTTGTCAGTTTGAATAGTTGAAAACAGCGTTTTTCTATGTTTTTGCAAGTTTAAAACAGCAATTTTATCGTCATTTCTCATAAATCGCCGTTTCACACGAAAGAAACATGAATTTGTCAGTTTGAATAGTTCAAAACAGCGTTTTTCTATGTTTTTGCAAGTTTAAAACAGCAATTTTATCGTCATTTCTCATAAATCGCCGTTTCACACGAAAGAAACATGAATTTGTCAGTTTGAATAGTTCAAAACAGCGTTTTTCTATGTTTTTGCAAGTTTAAAACAGCAGTTTTATCGTGATTTCACAAAAATCCACCATTTCGAACAAAAGAAACCCGAATTTTTCAGTTTGAATAGTTAAAAACAGCGTTTTTTTTATGTTTTTGCAAGTTCAAAACAGCAATTTAATTGTCATTTCTCATAAATCGCCGTTTCACAAGAAAGAAACATGAATTTGTCAGTTTGAATAGTTCAAAACAGCGTTTTTCTATGTTTTTGCAAGTTTAAAACAGCAATTTTATCGTCATTTCTCATAAATCGCCGTTTCACACGAAAGAAACATGAATTTATCAGTTTGAATAGTTGAAAACAGCGTTTTTCTATGTTATTGCAAGTTTAAAACAGCAATTTTATCGTCATTTCTCATTAATCGCCGTTTCACACGAAAGAAACATGAATTTGTCAGTTTGAATAGTTTAAAACAGCGTTTTTTCTATGTTTTTGCAAGTTTAAAACAGCAATTTTATCGTCATTTCTCATAAATCGCCGTTTCACACGAATGAAACATGAATTTGTCAGTTTGAATAGTTCAAAACAGCGTTTTACTATGTTTTTGCAAGTTTAAAACAGCAATTTTATCGTCATTTCTCATAAATCGCCGTTTCACACTAAAGAAACATGAATTTGTCAGTTTGAATAGTTCAAAACAGCGTTTTTCTATGTTTTTGCAAGTTTAAAACACCAATTTTATCGTCATTTCTCATAAATCGCCGTTTCACACGAGAGAAACATGAATTTATCAGTTTGAATAGTTGAAAACAGCGTTTTTCTATGTTTTTGCAAGTTTAAAACAGCAATTTTATCGTCATTTCTCATAAATCGCCGTTTCACACGAAAGAAACATGAATTTGTCAGTTTGAATAGTTGAAAACAGCGTTTTTCTATGTTTTTGCAAGTTTAAAACAGCAATTTTATCGTCATTTCTCATTAATCGCCGATCCACACGAAAGAAACATGAATTTATCAGTTTGAATAGTTGAAAACAGCGTTTTTCTATGTTTTTGCAAGTTTAAAACAGCAGTTTTATCGTGATTTCACAAAAATCCACCGTTTCGAACGAAAGAAACCTGAATTTATCAGTTTGAATAGTTAAAAACAGCGTTTTTCTATGTTTTTGCAAGTTTAAAACAGCAATTTTATCGTCATTTCTCATAAATCGCCGTTTCACACGAAAGAAACATGAATTTGTCAGTTTGAATAGTTCAAAACAGCGTTTTTCTATGTTTTTGCAAGTTTAAAACAGCAGTTTTATCGTGATTTAACAAAAATCCACCATTTCGAACGAAAGAAACCTGAATTTTTCAGATTGAATAGTTAAAAACAGCGTTTTTTTTATGTTTTTGCAAGTTTAAAACAGCAATTTTATCGTCATTTTTCATAAATCGCCGTTTCACACGAAAGAAACATGAATTTGTCAGTTTGAATAGTTCAAAACAGCGTTTTTCTATGTTTTTGCAAGTTTAAAACAGCAATTTTATCGTCATTTCTCATAAATCGCCGTTTCACACGAAAGAAACATGAATTTATCAGTTTGAATACTTGGAAACAGCGTTTTTCTATGTTTTTGCAAGTTTAAAACAGCAGTTTTATTGTGATTTCACAAAAATCAACCGTTTCGAACGAAAGAAACCTGAATTTATCAGTTTGAATAGTTAAAAACAGCGTTTTTCTATGTTTTTGCAAGTTTAAAACAGCAATTTTATCGTCATTTCTCATAAATCGCCGTTTCGCACGAAAGAAACCTGAATTTATCAGTTTTAATAGTTAAAAACAGCGTTTTTCTATGTTTTTGCAAGTTTAAAACAGCAATTTTATCGTCATTTCTCATAAATCGCCGTTTCACACGAAAGAAACATGAATTTGTCAGTTTGAATAGTTCAAAACAGCGTTTTTCTATGTTTTTGCAAGTTTAAAACAGCAATTTTATCGTCATTTCTCATAAATCGCCGTTTCACACGAAAGAAACATGAATTTGTCAGTTTGAATAGTTCAAAACAGCGTTTTTCTATGTTTTTGCAAGTTTAAAACAGCAATTTTATTGTTATTTCTCATAAATCGCCGTTTCACACGAAAGAAACATGAATTTATCAGTTTGAATACTTGGAAACAGCGTTTTTTCTATGTTTTTGCAAGTTTAAAACAGCAGTTTTATTGTGATTTCACATAAATCCACCGTTTCGAACGAAAGAAACCTGAATTTATCAGTTTGAATAGTTAAAAACAGCGTTTTTCTATGTTTTTGCAAGTTTAAAAACAGTAATTTTATCGTCATTTCTCATAAATCGCCGTTTCACACGAAAGAAACATTAATTTGTCAGTTTTAATAGTTCAAAATGGCGTTTTTCTATGTTTTTGCAAGTTTAAAACAGCAATTTTATCGTCATTTCACATAAATCGCCGTTTCACACGAAAGAAACATGAATTTGTCAGTTTGAATAGTTCAAAACAGCGTTTTTCTATGTTTTTGCAAGTTTAAAACAGCAGTTTTATCGTGATTTAACAAAAATCCACCATTTCGAACGAAAGAAACCTGAATTTTTCAGATTGAATAGTTAAAAACAGCGTTTTTTTATGTTTTTGCAAGTTTAAAACAGCAATTTTATCGTCATTTTTCATAAATCGCCGTTTCACACGAAAGAAACATGAATTTGTCAGTTTGAATAGTTCAAAAACAGCGTTTTTCTATGTTTTTGCAAGTTTAAAACAGCAATTTTATCGTCATTTCTCATAAATCGCCGTTTCACACGAAAGAAACATGGAATTTATCAGTTTTGAATACTTGGAAACAGCGTTTTTCTATGTTTTTGCAAGTTTAAAACAGCAGTTTTATTGTGATTTCACAAAAATCAACCGTTTCGAACGAAAGAAACCTGAATTTATCAGTTTGAATAGTTAAAACAGCGTTTTTCTATGTTTTTGCAAGTTTAAAACAGCAATTTTATCGTCATTTCTCATAAATCGCCGTTTCGCACGAAAGAAACCTGAATTTATCAGTTTTAATAGTTAAAAAACCAGCGTTTTTCTATGTTTTTGCAAGTTTTAAAACAGCAAGTTTTATCGTCATTGTCTCATAAATCGCCGTTTCGACACGAAAGAAACATGAATTTGTCAGTTTGAATAGTTCAAAACAGCGTTTTTCTATGTTTTTTGCAAGTTTAAAACAGCAATTTTATCGTCATTTCTCATAAATCGCCGTTTCACACGAAAGAAACATGAATTTGTCAGTTTGAATAGTTCAAAACAGCGTTTTTCTATGTTTTTGCAAGTTTAAAACAGCAATTTTAACGTCATTTCTCATAAATCGCCGTTTCACACGAAAGAAACATGAATTTGTCAGTTTTGAATAGTTCAAAACAGCGTTTTTCTATGTTTTTGCAAGTTTAAAAACAGCAGTTTTATTGTGATTTCACAAAAATCCACCGTTTCGAACGAAAGAAACCTGAATTTATCAGTTTGAATAGTTGAAAACAGCGTTTTTCTATGTTTTTGCAAGTTTAAAACAGCAATTTTATCGTCATTTCTCATAAATCGCCGTTTCACACGAAAGAGAAACCTGAATTTATCAGTTTGAATATTTAAAAACAGCGTTTTTCTATGTTTTTGCAAGATTAAAACAGCAATTTTATCGTTATTTCTCATAAATCGCCGTTTCGCACGAAAGAAACCTGAATTTGTCAGTTTGAATAGTTAAAAACAGCGTTTTTCTATGTTTTTGCAAGTTTAAAACAGCAATTTTATCGTCATTTCTCATAAATCGCCGTTTCACACGAAAGAAACATGAATTTGTCAGTTTGAATAGTTCAAACAGCGTTTTTCTATGTTTTGCAAGTTTAAAACAGCAATTTTATTGTCATTTCTCATAAATCGCCGTTTCACACGAAAGAATAAAATAAATAAAATAAATAAATATCATCACGCCTTTTACCCGATTAAGGGTGTGGCACTCTGCTTACGCAGATCTCGGTAGGTGATATATTTTTGCGTATGAAATGCGGTTACCATCCGTCAAGTCATAGCCCCCAAAGTTGTTAGTGGAGGGGAACCACAGGGGTAAATTTAAATTGGAAACTGTCGGTACTGGGATTCGAACTGAGGATCTCACGATCCATAGTCCGATACGTTACCACTGAGCTATTTACCCCACACGAAAGAAACATGAATTTATCAGTTTGAATACTTGGAAACAGCGTTTTTCTATGTTTTTGCAAGTTTAAAACAGCAGTTTTATTGTGATTTCACATAAATCCACCGTTTCGAACGAAAGAAACCTGAATTTATCAGTTTGAATAGTTAAAAACAGCGTTTTTCTATGTTTTTGCAAGTTTAAAAACAGTAATTTTATCGTCATTTCTCATAAATCGCCGTTTCACACGAAAGAAACATTAATTTGTCAGTTTTAATAGTTCAAAATGGCGTTTTACTATATTTTTGCAAGTTTAAAACAGCAATTTTATTGTCATTTCTCATAAATCGCCGTTTCACACGAAAGAAACATGAATTTGTCAGTTTGAATAGTTCAAAACAGCGTTTTTATATGTTTTTGCAAGTTTAAAACAGCAGTTTTATCGTGATTTCACAAAAATCCACCGTTTCGAACGAAAGAAACCTGAATTTATCAGTTTGAATAGTTAAAAACAGCGTTTTTCTATGTTTTTGCAAGTTTAAAACAGCAATTTTATCGTCATTTCTCATAAATCGCCGTTTCACACGAAAGAAACATGAATTTGTCAGTTTGAATAGTTCAAAACAGCGTTTTACTATGTTTTTGCAAGTTTAAAACAGCAATTTTATAGTCATTTCTCATAAATCGCCGTTTCACACGAAAGAAACATGAATTTATCAGTTTGAATAGTTGAAAACAGCGTTTTTCTATGTTTTTGCAAGTTTAGAACAGCAATTTTATCGTCATTTCTCATAAATCGCCGTTTCACACGAAAGAAACATGAATTTGTCAGTTTGAATAGTTCAAAACAGCGTTTTTCTATGTTTTTGCAAGTTTAAAACAGCAATTTTATCGTCATTTCTCATAAATCGCCGTTTCACACGAAAGAAACATGAATTTGTCAGTTTGAATAGTTGAAAACAGCGTTTTTCTATGTTTTTGCAAGTTTAAAACAGCAGTTTTATCGTGATTTCACAAAAATCCACCGTTTCGAACGAAAGAAACCTGAATTTATCAGTTTAAATAGTTCAAAACAGCGTTTTTCTATGTTTTTGCAAGTTTAAAACAGCAGTTTTATCGTGATTTCACAAAAATCCACCGTTTCGAACGAAAGAAACCTGAATTTATCAGTTTGAATAGTTAAAAACAGCGTTTTTTATGTTTTTGCAAGTTTAAAAGAGCAGTTTTATCGTCATTTCTCATAAATCGCCGTTTCACACGAAAGAAACGTGAATTTGTCAGTTTGAATAGTTCAAAACAGCGTTTTTCTATGTTTTTGCAAGTTTAAAACAGCAATTTTATCGTCATTTCTCATAAATCGCCGTTTCACACGAAAGAAACATGAATTTATCAGTTTGAATAGTTGAAAACAGCGTTTTTTCTATGTTTTTGCAAGTTTAAAACAGCAATTTTATCGTCATTTCTCATAAATCGCCGTTTCACACGAAAGAAACAAGAATTTGTCAGTTTGAATAGTTCAAAACAGCGTTTTTCTATGTTTTTGCAAGTTTAAAACAGCAATTTTATCGTCATTTCTCATAAATCGCCGTTTCACACGAAAGAAACATGAATTTGTCAGTTTGAATAGTTCAAAACAGCGTTTTACTATGTTTTTGCAAGTTTAAAACAGCAATTTTATCGTCATTTCTCATTAATCGCCGTTTCACACGAAAGAAACATGAATTTGTCAGTTTGAATAGTTCAAAACAGCGTTTTTCTATGTTTTTGCAAGTTTAAAACAACAGTTTTATCGTGAATTCACAAAAATCCACCTTTTCGAACGAAAGAAACCTGAATTTATCAGTTTGAATATTTAAAAACAGCGTTTTTCTATGTTTTTGCAAGTTTAAAACAGCAATTTTATCGTCATTTCTCATAAATCGCCGTTTCACACGAAAGAAGCATGAATTTGTCAGTTTGAATAGTTCAAAACAGCGTTTTACTATGTTTTTGCAAGTTTAAAACAGCAATATTATCGTCATTTCTCATAAATCGCCGTTTCACACGAAAGAAACATGAATTTGTCAGTTTGAATATTTCAAAACAGCGTTTTTCTATGTTTTTGCAAGTTTAAAACAGCAGTTTTATTGTGATTTCACAAAAATCCACCGTTTCGAACGAAAGAAACCTGAATTTATCAGTTTGAATAGTTGGAAACAGCGTTTTTCTATGTTTTTGCAAGTTTAAAACAGCAATTTTATCGTCATTTCTCATAATTCGCCGTGTCACACGAAAGAAACATGAATTTGTCAGTTTGAATAGTTCAAAACAGCGTTTTTCTATGTTTTTGCAAGTTTAAAACAGCAAATTTATCGTCATTTCTCATAAATCGCCGTTTCACACGAAAGAAACATGAATCTGTCAGTTTGAATAGTTCAAAACAGCGTTTTTCTGTGTGTTTGCAAGTTTAAAACAGCAATTTTATCGTCATTTCTCATAAATCGCCGTTTCACACGAAAGAAACATGAATTTGTCAGTTTGAATAGTTCAAAATAGCGTTTTTCTATGTTTTTGCAAGTTTATAACAGCAGTTTTATCGTGATTTCACAAAAATCCACCGTTTCGAACGAAAGAAATCTGAATTTATCAGTTTGAATATTTCAAAACAGCGTTTTTCTATGTTTTTGCATGTTTAAAACAGCAATTTTATCGTCATTTCTCATAAATCGCCGTTTCACACGAAAGAAACATGATTTTGTCAGTTTGAATAGTTCAAAACAGCGTTTTTACTATGTTTTTTGCAAGTTTAAAACAGCAATTTTATCGTCATTTCTCATAAATCGCCGTTTAACATGAAAGAAACATGAATTTGTCAGTTTGAATAGTTCAAAACAGCGTTTTTCTATGTTTTTGCAAGTTTAAAACAGCAGTTTTATCGTGATTTCACAAAAATCCACCGTTTCGAACGAAAGAAACCTGAATTTATCAGTTTGAATAGTTAAAAACATCGTTTTTCTATGTTTTTGCAAGTTTAAAACAGCAATTTTATCGTCATTTCTCATAAATCGCCGTTTCACACGAAAGAAACATGAATTTATCAGTTTGAATAGTTGAAAACAGCGTTTTTCTATGTTTTTGCAAGTTTAAAACAGCAATTTTATCGTCATTTCTCATAAATCGCCGTTTCACACGAAAGAAACATGAATTTGTCAGTTTGAATAGTTCAAAACAGCGTTTTTCTATGTTTTTGCAAGTTTCAAACAGCAATTTTATCGTCATTTCTCATAAATCGCCGTTTCACACGAAAGAAACATGAATTTGTCAGTTTGAATAGTTCAAAACTGCGTTTTACTATGTTTTTGCAAGTTTAAAACAGCAATTTTATCGTCATTTCTCATAAATCGCCGTTTCACATGAAAGAAACATGAAATTGTCAGTTTGAATAGTTCAAAACAGCGTTTTTCTAGGTTTTTGCAAGTTTAAAACAGCAGTTTTATCGTGATTTCACAAAAATCCACCGTTTCGAACGAAAGAAACCTGAATTTATCAGTTTGAATAGTTCAAAACAGCGTTTTACTATGTTTTTGCAAGTTTAAAACAGCAATTTTATCGTCATTTCTCATAAATCGCCGTTTCACACGAAAGAAACATGAATTTGTCAGTTTGAATAGTTCAAAACAGCGTTTTTCTATGTTTTTGCAAGTTTAAAACAGCAGTTTTATTGTGATTTCACAAAAATCCACCGTTTCGAACGAAAGAAACCTGAATTTATCAGTTTGAATAATTAAAAACAGCGTTTTTCTAAGTTTTTGCAAGTTTAAAACAGCAATTTTATCGTCATTTCTCATAAATCGCCGTTTTGCACGAAAGAAACCTGAATTTATCAGTTTGAATAGTTAAAAACAGCGTTTTTCTATGTTTTTGCAAGTTTAAAACAGCAATTTTATCGTCATTTCTCATAAATCGCCGTTTCACACGAAAGAAACATGAATCTGTCAGTTTGAATAGTTCAAAACAGCGTTTTTCTATGTTTTTGCAAGTTTAAAACAGCAGTTTTATCGTGATTTCACAAAAATCCACCGTTTCGAACGAAAGAAACCTGAATTTATCAGTTTGAATAGTTAAAAACAGCGTTTTTCTATGTTTTTGCAAGTTTAAAACAGCAATTTTAACGTCATTTCTCATAAATCGCCGTTTCACACGAAAGAAACATGAATTTGTCAGTTTGAATAGTTCAAAACAGCGTTTTTCTATGTTTTTGCAAGTTTAAAACAGCAGTTTTAATTGTGATTTCACAAAAATCCACCGTTTCGAACGAAAGAAACCTGAATTTATCAGTTTGAATAGTTGAAAACAGCGTTTTTCTATGTTTTTGCAAGTTTAAAACAGCAATTTTATCGTCATTTCTCATAAATCGCCGTTTCACACGAAAGAAACCTGAATTTATCAGTTTGAATATTTAAAAACAGCGTTTTTCTATGTTTTTGCAAGATTAAAACAGCAATTTTATCGTTATTTCTCATAAATCGCCGTTTCGCACGAAAGAAACCTGAATTTGTCAGTTTGAATAGTTAAAAACAGCGTTTTTCTATGTTTTTGCAAGTTTAAAACAGCAATTTTATCGTCATTTCTCATAAATCGCCGTTTCACACGAAAGAAACATGAATTTGTCAGTTTGAATAGTTCAAAACAGCGTTTTTCTATGTTTTTGCAAGTTTAAAACAGCAATTTTATTGTCATTTCTCATAAATCGCCGTTTCACACGAAAGAATAAAATAAATAAAATAAATAAATATATCATCACGCCTTTTACCGATTAAGGGTGTGGCACTCTGCTTACGCAGATCTCGGTAGGTGATATATTTTTGCGTATGAAATGCGGTTACCATCCGTCAAGTCATAGCCCCCAAAGTTGTTAGTGGAGGGGGAACCACAGGGGTAAATTTAAATTGGAAACTGTCGGTACTGGGATTCGAACTGAGGATCTCACGATCCATAGTCCGATACGTTACCACTGAGCTATTTACCCCACACGAAAGAAACATGAATTTATCAGTTTGAATACTTGGAAACAGCGTTTTTCTATGTTTTTGCAAGTTTAAAACAGCAGTTTTATTGTGATTTCACATAAATCCACCGTTTCGAACGAAAGAAACCTGAATTTATCAGTTTGAATAGTTAAAAACAGCGTTTTTCTATGTTTTTGCAAGTTTAAAAACAGTAATTTTATCGTCATTTCTCATAAATCGCCGTTTCACACGAAAGAAACATTAATTTGTCAGTTTTAATAGTTCAAAATGGCGTTTTACTATATTTTTGCAAGTTTAAAACAGCAATTTTATTGTCATTTCTCATAAATCGCCGTTTCACACGAAAGAAACATGAATTTGTCAGTTTGAATAGTTCAAAACAGCGTTTTTATATGTTTTTGCAAGTTTAAAACAGCAGTTTTATCGTGATTTCACAAAAATCCACCGTTTCGAACGAAAGAAACCTGAATTTATCAGTTTGAATAGTTAAAAACAGCGTTTTTCTATGTTTTTGCAAGTTTAAAACAGCAATTTTATCGTCATTTCTCATAAATCGCCGTTTCACACGAAAGAAACATGAATTTGTCAGTTTGAATAGTTCAAAACAGCGTTTTACTATGTTTTTGCAAGTTTAAAACAGCAATTTTATAGTCATTTCTCATAAATCGCCGTTTCACACGAAAGAAACATGAATTTATCAGTTTGAATAGTTGAAAACAGCGTTTTTCTATGTTTTTGCAAGTTTAGAACAGCAATTTTATCGTCATTTCTCATAAATCGCCGTTTCACACGAAAGAAACATGAATTTGTCAGTTTGAATAGTTCAAAACAGCGTTTTTCTATGTTTTTGCAAGTTTAAAACAGCAATTTTATCGTCATTTCTCATAAATCGCCGTTTCACACACGAAAGAAACATGAATTTGTCAGTTTGAATAGTTGAAAACAGCGTTTTTCTATGTTTTTGCAAGTTTAAAACAGCAGTTTTATCGTGATTTCACAAAAATCCACCGTTTCGAACGAAAGAAACCTGAATTTATCAGTTTCAATAGTTCAAAACAGCGTTTTTCTATGTTTTTTGCAAGTTTAAAACAGCAGTTTTATCGTGATTTCACAAAAATCCACCGTTTCGAACGAAAGAAACCTGAATTTATCAGTTTGAATAGTTTAAAAACAGCGTTTTTTATGTTTTTGCAAGTTTAAAAGAGCAGTTTTATCGTCATTTCTCATAAATCGCCGTTTCACACGAAAGAAACGTGAATTTGTCAGTTTGAATAGTTCAAAACAGCGTTTTTCTATGTTTTTGCAAGTTTAAAACAGCAATTTTATCGTCATTTCTCATAAATCGCCGTTTCACCACGAAAGAAACATGAATTTATCAGTTTGAATAGTTGAAAACAGCGTTTTTCTATGTTTTTGCAAGTTTAAAACAGCAATTTTATCGTCATTTCTCATAAATCGCCGTTTCACACGAAAGAAACAAGAATTTGTCAGTTTGAATAGTTCAAAACAGCGTTTTTCTATGTTTTTGCAAGTTTAAAACAGCAATTTTATCGTCATTTCTCATAAATCGCCGTTTCACACACGAAAGAAACATGAATTTGTCAGTTTGAATAGTTCAAAACAGCGTTTTACTATGTTTTTGCAAGTTTAAAACAGCAATTTTATCGTCATTTCTCATTAATCGCCGTTTCACACGAAAGAAACATGAATTTGTCAGTTTGAATAGTTCAAAACAGCGTTTTTTCTATGTTTTTGCAAGTTTAAAACAACAGTTTTATCGTGAATTCACAAAAATCCACCTTTTCGAACGAAAGAAACCTGAATTTATCAGTTTGAATATTTAAAAACAGCGTTTTTCTATGTTTTTGCAAGTTTAAAACAGCAATTTTATCGTCATTTCTCATAAATCGCCGTTTCACACGAAAGAAGCATGAATTTGTCAGTTTGAATAGTTCAAAACAGCGTTTTACTATGTTTTTGCAAGTTTAAAACAGCAATATTATCGTCATTTCTCATAAATCGCCGTTTCACACGAAAGAAAACATGAATTTGTCAGTTTGAATATTTCAAAACAGCGTTTTTCTATGTTTTTGCAAGTTTAAAACAGCAGTTTTATTGTGATTTCACAAAAATCCACCGTTTCGAACGAAAGAAACCTGAATTTATCAGTTTGAATAGTTGGAAACAGCGTTTTTCTATGTTTTTGCAAGTTTAAAACAGCAATTTTATCGTCATTTCTCATAATTCGCCGTGTCACACGAAAGAAACATGAATTTGTCAGTTTGAATAGTTCAAAACAGCGTTTTTCTATGTTTTTGCAAGTTTAAAACAGCAAATTTATCGTCATTTCTCATAAATCGCCGTTTCACACGAAAGAAACATGAATCTGTCAGTTTGAATAGTTCAAAAACAGCGTTTTTTCTGTGTGTTTGCAAGTTTAAAACAGCAATTTTATCGTCATTTCTCATAAATCGCCGTTTCACACGAAAGAACATGAATTTGTCAGTTTGAATAGTTCAAAATAGCGTTTTTCTATGTTTTTGCAAGTTTATAACAGCAGTTTTATCGTGATTTCACAAAAATCCACCGTTTCGAACGAAAGAAATCTGAATTTATCAGTTTGAATATTTCAAAACAGCGTTTTTCTATGTTTTTGCATGTTTAAAAACAGCAATTTTATCGTCATTTCTCATAAATCGCCGTTTCACACGAAAGAAACATGAATTTGTCAGTTTGAATAGTTCAAAACAGCGTTTTACTATGTTTTTGCAAGTTTAAAACAGCAATTTTATCGTCATTTCTCATAAATCGCCGTTTAACATGAAAGAAACATGAATTTGTCAGTTTGAATAGTTCAAAACAGCGTTTTTCTATGTTTTTGCAAGTTTAAAACAGCAGTTTTATCGTGATTTCACAAAAATCCACCGTTTCGAACGAAAGAAACCTGAATTTATCAGTTTGAATAGTTAAAAACAGCGTTTTTCTATGTTTTTGCAAGTTTAAAACAGCAATTTTATCGTCATTTCTCATAAATCGCCGTTTCACACGAAAGAAACATGAATTTATCAGTTTGAATAGTTGAAAACAGCGTTTTTCTATGTTTTTGCAAGTTTAAAACAGCAATTTTATCGTCATTTCTCATAAATCGCCGTTTCACACGAAAGAAACATGAATTTGTCAGTTTGAATAGTTCAAAACAGCGTTTTTCTATGTTTTTGCAAGTTTCAAACAGCAATTTTATCGTCATTTCTCATAAATCGCCGTTTCACACGAAAGAAACATGAATTTGTCAGTTTGAATAGTTCAAAACTGCGTTTTACTATGTTTTTGCAAGTTTAAAACAGCAATTTTATCGTCATTTCTCATAAATCGCCGTTTCACATGAAAGAAACATGAAATTGTCAGTTTGAATAGTTCAAAACAGCGTTTTTCTAGGTTTTTGCAAGTTTAAAACAGCAGTTTTATCGTGATTTCACAAAAATCCACCGTTTCGAACGAAAGAAACCTGAATTTAATCAGTTTGAATAGTTCAAAACAGCGTTTTACTATGTTTTTGCAAGTTTAAAACAGCAATTTTATCGTCATTTCTCATAAATCGCCGTTTCACACGAAAGAAACATGAATTTGTCAGTTTGAATAGTTCAAAACAGCGTTTTTCTATGTTTTTGCAAGTTTAAAACAGCAGTTTTATTGTGATTCACAAAAATCCACCGTTTCGAACGAAAGAAACCTGAATTTATCAGTTTGAATAATTAAAAAACAGCGTTTTTTCTAAGTTTTTGCAAGTTAAAACAGCAATTTTATCGTCATTTCTCATAAATCGCCGTTTTGCACGAAAGAAACCTGAATTTATCAGTTTGAATAGTTAAAAAACAGCGTTTTTCTATGTTTTTGCAAGTTTAAAACAGCAATTTTATCGTCATTTCTCATAAATCGCCGTTTCACACGAAAGAAACATGAATCTGTCAGTTTGAATAGTTCAAAACAGCGTTTTTCTATGTTTTTGCAAGTTTAAAACAGCAGTTTTATCGTGATTTCACAAAAATCCACCGTTTCGAACGAAAGAAACCTGAATTTATCAGTTTGAATAGTTAAAAACAGCGTTTTTCTATGTTTTGCAAGTTTAAAACAGCAATTTTAACGTCATTTCTCATAAATCGCCGTTTCACACGAAAGAAACATGAATTTGTCAGTTTGAATAGTTCAAAACAGCGTTTTTCTATGTTTTTGCAAGTTTAAAACAGCAGTTTTATTGTGATTTCACAAAAATCCACCGTTTCGAACGAAAGAAACCTGAATTTATCAGTTTGAATAGTTGAAAACAGCGTTTTTCTATGTTTTTGCAAGTTTAAAACAGCAATTTTATCGTCATTTCTCATAAATCGCCGTTTCACACGAAAGAAACCTGAATTTATCAGTTTGAATATTTTAAAAACAGCGTTTTTCTATGTTTTTGCAAGATTAAAACAGCAATTTTATCGTTATTTCTCATAAATCGCCGTTTTCGCACGAAAGAAACCTGAATTTGTCAGTTTGAATAGTTAAAAACAGCGTTTTTCTATGTTTTTGCAAGTTTAAAACAGCAATTTTATCGTCATTTCTCATAAATCGCCGTTTCACACGGAAGAAACATGAATTTGTCAGTTTGAATAGTTCAAAACAGCGTTTTACTATGTTTTTGCAAATTTAAAACAGCAATTTTATCGCCATTTCTCATAAATCGCCGGTTTCCACACGAAAGAAACATGAATTTGTCAGTTTGAATAGTTCAAAACAGCGTTTTTCTATGTTTTTGCATGTTTAAAACAGCAATTTTATCGTCATTTCTCATAAATCGCCGTTTCAACACGAAAGAAACATGAATTTGTCAGTTTGAATAGTTCAAAACAGCGTTTTACTAGGTTTTTGCAAGTTTAAAACAGCAATTTTATCGTCATTTCTCATAAATCGCCGTTTCACATGAAAGAAACATGAATTTGTCAGTTTGAATAGTTCAAAACAGCGTTTTTCTATGTTTTTGCAAGTTAAAACAGCAGTTTTATCGTGATTTCACAAAAATCCACCGCTTCGAACGAAAGAAACCTGAATTTATCAGTTTGAATAGTTAAAAACAGCGTTTTTCTATGTTTTTGCAAGTTTAAAAGAGCAATTTTATCGTCATTTCTCATAAATCGCCGTTTCACACACGAAAGAAACATGAATTATCAGTTTTGAATAGTTGAAAACAGCGTTTTTCTATGTTTTTGCAAGTTTAAAACAGCAATTTTATCGTCATTTCTCATAAATCGCCGTTTCACACGAAAGAAACATGAATTTATCAGTTTGAATAGTTGAAAACAGCGTTTTTTCTTTGTTTTTGCAAGTTTAAAACAGCAATATTATCGTCATTTTCCATAAATCGCCTTTTCACACGAAAGAAACATGAATTTGTCAGTTTGAATAGTTCAAAACAGCGTTTTTCTATGTTTTTGCAAGTTTAAAACAGCAATTTTATCGTCATTTCTCATAAATCGCCGTTTTCACACGAAAGAAACATGAATTTGTCAGTTTGAATAGTTCAAAACAGCGTTTTTCTATGTTTTTGTAAGTTTAAAACAGCAGTTTTATCGTGATTTCACAAAAAATCCACCGTTTTGAACGAAAGAAACCTGAATTTATCAGTTTGAATAGTTAAAAACAGCGTTTTTCTATGTTTTTTGCAAGTTTAAAACAGCAATTTTAACGTCATTTCTCATAAATCGCCGTTTCACACGAAATAAACATGAATTTATCAGTTTGAATAGTTGGAAACAGCGTTTTTCTATGTTTTTGCAAGTTTAAAACAGCAATTTTATCGTGATTTCACAAAAATCCACCGTTTCGAACGAAAGAAACCTGAATTTATCAGTTTGAATAGTTAAAAACAGCGTTTTTTATAATTTTTGCAAGTTTAAAAACAGCAATTTTATCGTCATTTCTCATAAATCGCCGTTTCACACGAAAGAAACATGAATTTGTCAGTTTGAATAGTTTAAACAGCGTTTTACTATGTTTTTGCAAGTTTAAAACAGCAATTTTATCGTCATTTCTCATAAATCGCCGTTTCACACGAAAGAAACATGAATTTGTCAGTTTGAATAGTTCAAAACAGCGTTTTTCTATGTTTTTGCAAGTTTAAAACAGCAGTTTTATCGTGATTTCACAAAAATCCACCGTTTCGAACGAAAGAAACATGAATTTGTCAGTTTGAATAGTTCAAAACAGCGTTTTTCTATGTTTTTGCAAGTTTAAACAGCAGTTTTATTGTGATTTCACAAAAATCCACCGTTTCGAACGAAAGAAACCTGAATTTATCAGTGTGAATAGTTAAAAACAGCGTTTTTTTTATGTTTTTGCAAGTTTAAAACAGCAATTTTATCGTCATTTCTCATAAATCGCCGTTTCACACGAAAGAAACATGAATTTGTCAGTTTGAATAGTTCAAAACAGCGTTTTCTATGTTTTTGCAAGTTTAAAACAGCAATTTTATCGTTATTTCTCATAAATCGCCGTTTCGCACGAAAGAAACCTGAATTTATCAGTTTGAATAGTTAAAAACAGCGTTTTTCTATGTTTTTGCAAGTTTAAAACAGCAGTTTTATCGTCATTTCTCATAAATCGCCGTTTCACCACGAAAGAAACATGAATTTGTCAGTTTTGAATAGTTCAAAACAGCGTTTTTCTATGTTTTTGCAAGTTTAAAACAGCAATTTTATCGTCATATCTTATAAATCGCCGTTTCACACGAAAGAAACATGAATTTGTCAGTTTGGATAGTTCAAAACAGCGTTTTACTATGTTTTTGCAAGTTTAAACAGCAATTTTGTCGTCATTTCTCATAAATCGCCGTTTCACACGAAAGAAACATGAATTTGTCAGTTTGAATAGTTCAAAACAGCGTTTTTCTATGTTTTTGCAAGTTTAAAACAGCAATTTTATCGTCATATCTTATAAATCGCCGTTTCACACGAAAGAAACATGAATTTGTCAGTTTGGATAGTTCAAAACAGCGTTTTACTATGTTTTTGCAAGTTTAAAACAGCAATTTTATCGTCATTTCTCATAAATCGCCGTTTCACACGAAAGAAAACATGAATTTGTCAGTTTGAATAGTTCAAAACAGCGTTTTTCTATGTTTTTGCAAGTTTAAAACAGCAGTTTTATCGTGATTTCACAAAAATCCACCGTTTCGAACGAAAGAAACATGAATTTGTCAGTTTGAATAGTTCAAAACAGCGTTTTTCTATGTTTTTGCAAGTTTAAAACAGCAATTTTATCGTCATTTCTCATAATCGCCGTTTCACACCGAAAGAAACATGAATTTGTCAGTTTGAATAGTTCAAAACAGCGTTTTTCTATGTTTTTTGCAAGTTTAAAACAGCAATTTTATCGTCATATCTCATAAATCGCCGTTTCACACGAAAGAAACATGAATTTGTCAGTTTGAATAGTTCAAAACAGCGTTTTACTATGTTTTTGCAAGTTTAAAACATTCAATTTTATCGTCATTTCTTATAAATCGCCGTTTCACACGAAAGAAACATGAATTTGTCAGTTTGAATAGTTAAAAACAGCGATTTTCTATGTTTTTGCAAGATTAAAACAGCAATTTTATCGTCATTTCTCATAAATCGCCGTTTCACACGAAAGAAACATGAATTTGTCAGTTTGTATAGTTCAAAACAGCGTTTTTCTATGTTTTTGCAAGTTTAAAACAGCAATTTTATCGTCATATCTCATAAATCGCCGTTTCACACGAAAGAAACATGAATTTGTCAGTTTGAATAGTTACAAAACAGCGTTTTACTATGTTTTTGCAAGTTTTAAAACAGCAATTTTATCGTCATTTCTCATAAATCGCCGTTTCACACGAAAGAAACATGAATTTGTCAGTTTGAATAGTTCAAAACAGCGTTTTTCTATGTTTTTGCAAGTTTAAAACAGCAGTTTTATTGTGAATTTCACAAAATCCACCGTTTCGAACGAAAGAAACCTGAATTTATCAGTTTGAATAGTTAAAAACAGCGTTTTTCTATGTTTTTGCAAGTTTAAAACTGCAATTTTATCGTCATTTCTCATAAATCGCCGTTTCACACGAAAGAAACATGAATTTGTCAGTTTGAATAGTTCAAAACAGCGTTTTACTATGTTTTTGCAAGTTTAAAACAGCAATTTTATCGTCATTTCTCATAAATCGCAGTTTCACACGAAAGAAACATGAATTTGTCAGTTTGAATAGTTCAAAACAGCGTTTTTCTATGTTTTTGCAAGTTTAAAACAGCAGTTTTATTGTGATTTCACAAAAATCCACTGTTTCGAACAAAAGAAACCTGAATTTATCAGTTTGAATATTTAAAAACAGCGTTTTTCTATGTTTTTGCAAGATTAAAACAGCAACTTTATCGTTATTTCTCA
>CAWWDY010001278.1:0-50669 GCA_963942605.1 Poecilus cupreus
CTTTTGCATGCTTAAAACAGCAATTTTATCTTGATTTCACCAACATTAGCCATTATACAGGACAGAAACATGAATATGACAGTTTTAATTCTTTAAATCGGTGTTTTGTAAGCTTTTGCATGCTTAGAATAGCAATTTTATTTTGATTTCATAAATATTAGCCATTATACACAATAGATACATGAATATGACCGTTTAAATACTTGAAAACTGCATTTTGTATGTTTTTGCAAGCTGAAAACAGCTATTTTATCTTGATTTTGCAAGCATAAGCCATTACACACGACATTTACATGAATATGACAGTTTGTATACTTAAAAACGGTGTTTTGTATGCTTTTGCATGCTTGAAACTGCAATTTTATCTTGATTTCACCAACATTAGCCTTTAGACACGACAGAAACATGAATATGACAGTTTATATACTTGAAAACAGAATTTTGTATGTTTTTGCAAGCTGAAAACAGCTATTTTATCTTGATTTTGCAAACATAAGCCATTACACACGACATATACATGAATATAACAGTTTATATAATTAAAATCGGTGTTTTTTATACTTTTGAATGCTTGAAACTGCAATTTTATCTTGATTTCAACAAAATTAGCCATTATACACGACAGAAACATCAATATGGCAGTTTAAATACTTGAAAATAGCATTTTGTATGTTTTTGCAAGCTGAAAACAGCTATTTTATCTTGATTTTGCAAACATAAGCCATTACACACGACATATACATGAATATGACAGTTTGTATACTTAAAAACGGTGTTTTGTATGCTTTTGCATGCTTAAAACTGCATTTTTATCTTGATTTCACCAACAATAGCCATTATACACGACAGAAACATGAATATGACAGTTTAAATACTTGAAAACAGCATTTTGTATGTTTTTGCAAGCTGAAATAGCTATTTTATCTTGATTTTGCAAACATAAGCCATTACACACGACATATACATGAATATGATAGTTTATATACTCGAAAACAGCATTTTGTATGTTTTTGCAAACTGAAAACAGCTATTTTTCTTTATTTTGCAAACATAAGCCATTACACACGACATATAAATGAATATGACAGTTTAAGTACTTAAAAACAGCATTTTGTATGTTTTTCAAGCTGAAAACAGCTATTTTATCTTAATTTTGCAAACATAAGCTATTACACACGACATATACATTAATATGACAGTTTGTATACTTAAAAACGGTGATTTGTATGCTTTTGCATGCATAAAACAGCAATTTTATCTTGAATTCACCAACATTAGCCATTATACAAGACAGAAACGTGAATATGACATTTTAAATACTTGAAAACAGCATTTTGCATGTTTTTGCAAGCTGAAAACAGCTATTTTATCTTGATTTTGCAAGCATAAGCCATTACACACGACATATACATGAATATGACAGTTTAAATACTTTAAATCGGTGTTTTGTATGCTTTTGCATGCTTAAAACAGCAATTTTATCTTGATTTCACCAACATTAGCCATTATACAGGACAGAAACATGAATATGACAGTTTTAATTCTTTAAATCGGTGTTTTGTAAGCTTTTGCATGCTTAGAATAGCAATTTTATTTTGATTTCATCAATATTAGCCATTATACACAATAGAAACATGAATATGACAGTTTATATACTTGAAAACTGCATTTTGTATGTTTTTGCAAGCTGAAAGCAGCTATTTTATCTTGATTTTGCAAGCATAAGCCATTACACACAACATATACATGAATATGATAGTTTAAGTACTTAAAAACCGTGTTTTGTATTCTTTTGCATGCTTAAAACAGCAATTTTATCTTGATTTAACCAACATTAGCCATTATACACGACAGAAACATGAATATGTCAGTTTTATTTCTTTAAATCGTTGTTTTGTTGCTTTTGCATGCTTAAAACTGCAATTTTATCTTGATTTCACCAACATACACGTCAGAAACATGAATATGACAGTTTAAATACTTGAAAACAGCATTTTGTATGTTTTTGCAAGCTGAAAACAGCTATTTTATCTTGATTTTGCAAACATAAGCCATTACACACGACATATACAGGAATATGACAGTTTGTATACTTAAAAACGGTGTTTTGTATGCTTTTGCATGCTTAAAACAGCAATTTTATCTTGATTTACCAACATTAGCCATTATACACGACAGAAACAAGAATATGACAGTTTAAATACTTGAAAACAGCATTTTGTATGTTTTTGCAAGCTGAAAACAGCTATTTTATCTTGATTTTGCAAACATAAGCCATTACACACGACAAATACATGAAAATGACAGTTTGTATACTTAAAAACGATGTTTTTTATGCTTTTGCATGCTTAAAACAGCAATTTTATCTTGATTTCACCAATATTAGCCATTATACACGACAAAAACATGAATATGATAGTTTAAATACTTTAATACAGCATTTTGTATGTTTTTGCAAACTGAAAACAGCAATTTTATCTTGATTTTGCAAACATAAGCCATAACACACGACATATACATGAATATGACAGTTTGTATACTTGAAAACGGTATTTTGTATGCTTTTGCATGCTTAAAACAGCAATTTTATCTTAATTTCACCAACATTAATTATTATACACGACAGAAACATGAATATGACAGTTTAAATACTTGAAAATAGCATTTTGTATGTTTTTGCAAGCTGAAAACAGCTATTTTATCTTGATTTTGCAAACATAAGCCATTACACACGACATATACATGAATATGACAGTTTGTATACTTAAAAACGGTGTTTTGTATGCTTAAAACTGCAATTTTATCTTGCTTTCACCAACATTAGCCATTATACACGACAGAAACATGAATATGACAGTTTAAATACTTGAAAAAAGCATTTTGTATGTTTTTGCAAGCTTAAAACAGCTATTTTATCTTGATTTTGCAAACATAAGCCATTACACACGACATACACATGAATATGACAGTTTGTATACTTAAAAACGGTGTTTTGTATGCTTTTGCATGCTTAAAACTGCAATTTTATCTTGATTTCACCAACATTTGCCATTATACACGACAGAAACATGAATATGACAGTTTAAATACTTGAAAACAGCATTTTGTATTTTTTTGCAAGCTGAAAACAGCTATTTTATCTTGATTTTGCAAACATAAGCCATTACACACGACATATACATGAATATGACAGTTTGTATACTTAAAAACGGTGTTTTGTATGCTTTTGCATGCTTCAAACTGCAATTTTATCTCGATTCCACCAACATTAGCCATTATACACGACAGAAACATGAATATAACAGGGAAAGATGGGGCATTCTGGCAAATCCACCCGGTGGCTGGTGCATAAGAGCCAATGAGTGCGAGAGAGAACGCGATAGTTCATTCATAAATTTGTGTCTGTCTTTGTCTAATACTTTATCGTAGTAAGGTAATACGTAGTACAGGTGATACGTAGTAAAGGCGATAACAGATAATAAAGGTAATATGTAGTAAAGGTGATAACAGGTAATATTAATAACAGGTGATAAAGGTAATATATAGTAAAGGTGATAGCAGGTAATAGATAGATTAAGATTATTAAGAAAAATTAAGAATAAGGGTTGGAAGAGAGTTTTAATCACAAACGTCTTGAAGATGCGTCGGAAATGACGTAATACATGTAAAAAATATTTGGAAAAAAACCAGAGCATAATTTTTTCTAGAACAATGTATATGGCTTATCTCACTCACTCACATGTCCTATCACATGTTGTACATCAGAAATGCCGTATTTTATAAGGAAAAAGTGGAAAAAATAAAAAAACCAGAGCATAATTTTTTCTAGAACAATGTATATAGCTTATCTTACTCACTCACATGTCTTATCACATCCGTTGAATAAAATATAATAAATAGCGCATTACTGTTTAATTGCTATCAGTTATAAGTGAGCCACCGGCAGTTAACTATAAACTGTTATACAATCTACAATAATGATTGAATGTGTGAAGTGTAAAAAAATATTTGCGAGTAGGGATAATCTGTTCCGACATATGAAAGTATGTAATGGGGACGGAACGGCGAACTTTAATTGTGCTCTATGTACAATGTCGTTTACACGTAATGATGCACGTAAACGACATATGAAAAATAAACATAACGACAACGGTAAGTTAACAATTTTGAGGAAAAAATAGTTTATTAATTATAATTTATATTTAGATGCTGAAAACAAGGAAAATAATGCACCACCACCCATAAAAAAGATTAAGTTAGCAGAGGTCCAACAGCAACAGCAGGGATCCAACCTGTATTGTGCACTATGCGATGAGGGGTTTACAACAAAATGCAAGTATACTGGACACTTGAGATCGCAGAAGCATCTCCAACAAACTATCAAACCATACAAACAAGATGTAGTGGAAATTTGTAGCAGTTTTAAACAGCGAATTGCAAGTTACCGCATCAACGGGTCAGGAATTAATATTATCAAATTTTTACAAGACAATAAACATATTATTAATGAATTGATTAAAACAATCATAGAATCATATAAGTCTGGTGTTAAATTTAATTTAGAATTATTTGGTTTTTATATTAATGAAAAAAATCCAGCAGGTGAATTAAAATCTTTTAACTCTAAATTTCAAGAGGTATCACCTAGTATGAATCAATTTTCTGACGCTTATGATAATATGTGCTCCACTATAAAAACAAAATGTGAAGAATTTCAGGAACGGGATTCTGGGTGGACATTACGGGGAATATCTCACCTAGAATTTAATATTAATAAATATAAGCCAATTCGAGGTTCATCATTTATAGAATTACCTAAACAAATTCGAAATAAAAAAGCTGTTGTGAACGTACAAAATAGCGATGAATTTTGTTTTTTGTGGGCGGTTATGTCAGCTTTATTTGTCAATGTTAAAAACCCCCACCAAACATCATCATACCCACATTATAAAAATGTTTTAAAATATGCTGGACTAGAATTCCCTATGAAAATTAAAAACATTTCAAAATTCGAATTCATGAATAATGTTTCAATTAACGTGTATGGTTTAGAACATAATTACAAGACGAAAAATTATGATGTGGTGGGTCCGATTTACCACACGAATCAAACTCGGGGGAAACATATAAATTTATTATATTTAGAAGATGGTGTTAAAGGCCACTATGTGTGGATAAAGGATTTCTCACGACTTGTGAGGAGTCAAATATCGTCACATCATAGCAAAAAATATTTATGTGATGGATGTCTAACATTTTTTAGTTCACAAGCTGGCTTTGAACAACATCGGGCGAATGATTGTAGTAAAGTTTATACTATAATGCCAACGGAGGAAATGAAATTAGATAAAAATGGAGATATGATTCCCGGCAATATTTTAAAATTTCAAAATTATGAGCGACAAATGCGTGTACCATTTGTTGTATACGCAGATTTCGAGTCACTGTTAAAACCCATTGATACATGCTCTCCAGATCCGAATAATAGCTATACAAATAAAACACACGAACACGTTCCATATAGTTTTGCATACAACATTAAGTGTTCATTTGATGATTCACTGTCAAAATTTGTAACATACACCGGGGAAGACTGTGCAAAAGTATTTTGTAATAAGCTGTATGGCGATGTGAGACAAATATATAATAAGCATTTAAGTGTTGTACTACCTATGACAAAATTAACTGCTAGCGAACAATATTTATTTGATACGGCTACAGAATGTCATATATGTAATAAAGTGTTGAAAGCTGAAGATCGAGTAGCAGATCATGATCATCTTACTGGGAAATTTAGAGGTGTAGCTCACTCTAAATGTAACCTCAATTTTAAAATATCAAAAATGATTCCAATTTTTTTTCATAATTTATCAAACTATGACGCTCACATGTTTATCAAAGAATTTGGCTGTGATGAGGAAAAAATTGATATTATTCCGCAAAACAAGGAAAAATACATTTCTTTTACAAAACATTTATATGTGGATGAGTATGACAATAAAATGAGGGTGAAAAATAAAATTTTTATGAAATTAAGATTTGTGGACTCGCTTCGGTTTATGGCGAGTTCGTTAGAGAAGCTAGCGAATAATTTAACGGATGAGCAATGTGATGAAGTGCGAAAATATTTTTCCGAAGATGAACACTTTAAATTACTGCGTAGAAAGGGGGTTTTCCCATATAAATATATGGACTCATTCGAGAAACTAAATGAGGCTGTACTTCCACATAAAAAATTTTTTGATGATTTAATGAATAATTATAACATAACAGAAAATGAATATAACCATGCAAAGACTGTATGGAACTTTGAGAGATTATTCTGATTTGTATTGCAAAACAGATGTATTATTGCTCACAGATATTTTCGAACAATTCCGTAATGTGTGTATGAAAACTTATAAACTCGACTCTGCCCACTACTATACAGCTCCAGGGTTAAGTTGGGATGCCATGTTAAAAATGGCTTGTATACAATTAGAATTAATTACTGATATAGACATGCACCATTTTATTCAAAAAGGTATACGTGGGGGTATTTGTCAAGCCTCTTTGCGATATGTGAAAGCAAACAATAAATACATGCGGGAATATAATTCAAATAATCCGAGCACATATTTAACATATTGGGATGCGAATAATCTGTACGGGTGGGCATTATCCCAATGTATACCTTACGGTGGATTTCGATGGTTAAACGAAGATGAAATTTTAAACTTTGACGTAACTATAATTGATGATAATTCCTCAGTTGGCTATTTTATTGAAGCTGATATTGAATATCCTAAATTGCTACATTCTTCACACAACGATTTACCATTTTTGGCTGAGAGTATAATACCACCAAATTCAAAATTTAAAAATCCAAAACTTATTCCAAATTTATATGATAAGAGTAAATATGTTATTCATTACCGTAATTTAAAGCAGGCGTTGAAACATAATCTTAAAATTAAAAAAATACATAGAATAATTCAGTTTAAACAGTCTGATTGGTTAAAACAATATGTGGATTTTAACACAATATTGCGACAATCTGCGAAGAATGATTTCGAAAAGGATTTATTTAAACTTTTAAACAATGCCATCTTTGGTAAAACAATGGAGAGCATAGATAAGCGTGTTGACATAAAACTTGTTAATCATTGGGAGAATATTGGACGTAAACCCGGTGCTGAATCGCTTCTCGCAAAACCAAATGTGAAAAGCGTCTCGATATTTAATGAAAACTTGTGTGCAATTCAATTTGAAAAACTTAAAGTTATATACAATAAACCAATATATGTGGGTTTTGCAGTATTAGACTTATCAAAATTACTCATGTACAATTTTTTTTATGAGTACTTAAAACCAAAGTATGGTGAACGAGTTGCTTTATGCTATTGTGATACCGATAGTTTTGTATTATTAATAGAAACAGATGATATTTATAAAGATATGTTAAACAATATTGAAAAATTTGATACTAGTAATTTCTGCTCGGACAATGTTTACAACATGCCTCAGAAAAATAAAGCTGTATTAGGACTAATGAAAGACGAATTGGGCGGTAAATTAATGCAACAATTTATAGCCTTACGTCCAAAAATGTATGCCTATTGCACAGAAGAGGATCAAAACAATTGGAAAAAGAAAGCTAAGGGTGTTAAGAAATGCGTGGTGGATAAAATTTTGACTGGTCCTGACTATAAAAAATGTATGTTAACTAATGACCTCATATAACAAAAGCAGCAAATTTTTAGAAGTTACAAGCATACAGTGTACACCATCGAGCAAAATAAAATATCACCAAGTTCTAATGATGATAAACGATTTATTTGTTCTGATGGTACTAGCACTTTAGCTTGGGGTCATTTATTGATTTCATGAGATTGTTTAATATTTATTTTTAATGTTGATAGTGTAAATGCTTTTACAGTTAAATAAAACTGATTATGTTTATTATATTTGCATTTTTGATATTGTAAATATTAGGAGTAGTTAAATAAAAACCCAATTTCAAATTACATGTTTTATTTTATACCGTTTATTACAATTTTATTTTTTAATAACATTTAAAAAATCACATTCAGATATATTTTTTAATACAATAATATTTCTCTTACAATTAGCAAAATCTTTTAATTGTAATTTAATATTGTCAAGTAAATGTTTGGCGTTTGGTACATCATACAATTCTTTTACTAACTGAATTTCAGGATATTTTTGTTGAAGTTTTAAATGTGTTTTGAATAAATCTCGAAGACATACAGTTGTTACATAATATTCGGTATCACTTATCTTGAAAACACAAAGTGTTGAGTATTTATTCTCTGAGATGGGCTCATGTATAACTTTTGGTTGCATTTCGGTAATATATGCTTTTAATTTATTTTCATTGTTTTTATACTCGGCAAGAAAATGATTAACGTAGTATTCATTAATTATTTTTGATACTTTTAAAGCAAAGTGTATGGAAACCCAAGATGCTACGTGAACAATGATGTCTGGATGAATGTATGTTCCTCTAATAACTGTATCTTCACCGCCAGTAGTTGTATAAATTGCATAATTTCCATCGCTTGGGATTCCAAGGGATGCGTATGCAACCCGCAATTCTTTATTTACCTCAAATAATAATTCTTGAGAACGTTTATTTGCCATCCAATTGGAGAAGTGTTTTCCCCCATTTTGACAGAGTTTTGTTGCATTAACATAACCGTTTCTAAAGTCATTACTTTTTATCATAATAACTACAAAATCACCGTAAAAGGCTTTATGATACTCTTCATTTTCTGTTTTTATAATTAATTCGTAACAAATTGATGTAATATCACTTTTTACAATTTTTGCAGCAGGTTCTGCTTCTTCGAATACAATTTGACGCTTCATGATGTTTTCAGCTTGACAATTAAAGAGCAACTAAAGTTTTCAACTAATGAAATATTTATTTAAACAATATGAGACTTATTTATCCATGAATTATGTTGTGAATCAAATCCAAGCCATTTCACATAAACTTTAGGTCCTTTTGCTTTTATAACTTTTTCTACAAGATACACATCAGGGTACTTAGTTTTTTGAAGTTCATGTTCATAAAAGCCACCCTTAATGGGGTTGTTTTGAAAATCTTCAAGCAGGTAAGTGACTGGGTTTGTAAATTGCACTTTTGTAATTGTAAAAATTTCAGTACTCCAGTTTGGTGTATAACCCTTTGCAAATTCACCTTTTATTTTACTAATACGTACATGATCACCAACTTTAAATTTTGCAGGTCCAGCAATTTTTATGTTACTATATACTGTACTTAATAATTTTGCTTCGTTTTCAAACGTCACATCAATTGGTTTCATTTTAATTGTTTTATGTTGTGTATTGTTATAATTTGTAACTAATTTTTGTAAAATATCAATCCATTTGTATGAGCCACGTAAACTAAATTCTTTAAACATTATAGATTTTAGTGTGCGATTAAACCGTTCAACTACACTTGCTTTTAAATTACTATAAGTAGAATAATGATTTATATTATATTTTTTCATTAAATTATAAAATTGTATATTGTAAAATTCTTTTCCGTGATCTGATTGTAAATTAACTGGAATACGTCCCTGTTTAAAAATTTTTATCATAGCTTCAGTAACGTCATGAGCTGATTTACTTTTTACAGGCTCGGCAAAAGCAAACTTGGAGAAAGCATCAATAACGGTTAATAAATATTTAAATCCTTTGTTTATTGAAGCGTATGGAATCATTTCAACTAAATCAATTTGCCATAAGTCATCAATTCCTTTTGTTATCACTTTACGTCTTGGGTAATTGCGTCTTGCCGGTTTGTGGAGCTCCTGAACTACTTGGTGCTTGCTCATTTTTTTTCTCAATTAAGAATAAATCGTTCTCGTTTGGTTTTATATTATTAATTTTTTCTATATTTTTAATTCTACGTAATAATTTTTGAATGTAATAATCAACATAGTATTTAACAACAGCACTATTATCTTCAGTAGGTTTATGTAAATTTCGTATTTCTTTTCCTTTAGCGTCATAAATTTTATTTTTTAATGATAGAGTTGTTTCGCCTATTTCTTTTTCCAACCCAAAAATTCTGTCATCAATATATTTTTTTGTAGCAGCTTCATCGTCAAGTATAGGTTGTGATAAATTTATTAAACGATGATTTTCCAAGTCATATTGTCCGTATGCATTTAAATTTAAATTTTTAGATGTGCGCGAACGTTTTATTATTCGACCAAATTTGTCAATCGACATTTTACAACTAGATGAAATTAACTATGTATTAAACTATTATATTTGCCTCTCGTAATTCTTCCACAATAGACATAATTTCATTATTATGACCCGTATGACCAGCTGATTTCGAAGCTAATAGTAAACGTAATCTATCCACTAATTCGTTTGGATTATCCCAATAAACAAACTCACGTTTAAAATTTGTGTAATTCATTAAACCAAAACCTACTGATTGAGATTTACTTGTATATGGTGCACCTCCAGTTGTTATGTATGGTTTTATTATGTGTAAATATTTATAATTTTGCGAACCTTTTATTGCACCATTGGAATCATAATTTCTACGATGAACATTTGTTTTTAATGCAATATCTAAGTAATTGTTTTCATCTTCTTTTTCGTAAGAAAGTGGTCTTTTTTAAAAAGTAATTCATACAAACCATATGTTCCTTTATACCATTTATCACCGACTTTAATGTCATTGTGTTCTATTTCAATTGGTGAATTACCAATCATGAAACGATCATGTTGATATCGAACTCCATACACGGTATCAGAATCTTTAGCAGTTGCAAAGTGAAATAAATATGAACCAGCTATATCACCAAATTGTTGTTCTAATTGTTCTAATTCATTTTCAGGATCTTCAATTGTAAGTTCAGTTTCTTCAGGCTCTGATTCAAAAACCTCCTCATCTTCCAAGAAAGATACTTCAGGTTTTGTTTTATTTAAATATTCATCTTCTAAGAAAGGTTCTTCTGTTTTTGTTTTATCTAAATTTACATTCGGTTTTCTATAGTACTTTACAGGGAATTCATTTTTCTGTTTTCCTAATAGTTTTGCTCTAGGAGAATTTAATGTGTCACTATCTTTTTTTTGCTTTTTTAATATCACTGCGTCACTTGGTTTTATTTGTTTGACAATCTCTTTTAAAGGTTCTGTTACGGGTTTAAATGTTTCTTGCAACAATTCTTCAGTTGCTATTTTACCATGTTTTAAAGCATTAAATTTTTTACGTATTGTATTGCTAACTTCTATAATATCTTTTAACGTTTTTTCCCCCTTAGTCATTATGTTTACTAATAGACGCTCAGTCTCAAAATAAATATTTATTTACTGTTTCAAGCTTATAAATACAATGACAATTACAATAATAATTGTTATTAAAGGTATAATTATATCACATAAAATTCTTATTCCATCCATTTACAAAAATTATCAAAGCCACAACGGTAACGCCCCTCGTGACTATCTTTGTCAATTACGACAAAACCGTACTTATCTTTCCAACAATGTGCACACAATTTTTTAAACTTTTCAAATGACATGTCTGTATTAACGTGATCGTTATATATATGTTTTAAATTCATTTCATCTTGTTTAAATAAAATTATTAAATTTGCATTGTCTCGAATTAAATGCTTTGGAATTTTTGTATACGATTGAGATAAATAGAATGAGTCAATTTTATTATGACGACCCATACTAAAATAATCTCGCATACAGTCTTGTTTATCACACGCTACATCGTCAAATATAAACACTGAATTTAGTTTTGCATCTTTTGGTTTAACTATATCAATATTTTCATTGTACGGAAAATAACCCATACCTTTTACACGTTGCAAACAATTTTCTAAAAATTTATATTTAGGCTGATGCAGAGATTTGGAATAAACATATACATTTGCATATTTTAACCCATTTTCATGCATTAGTAAACCTAAAATAACGTTTGTTTTTCCACAGTTTGATGGACCGCATACAATACAACGAATAGTATTTGGTAAAAGGGGACTGTGCTTAACTAATTTTTTATTTTCTTTAATGTCAAAATTTTTTACGTCTAACTTTTGTTTTTGTTTAATAAACATCATTTTAATTACTGAAAAGATATAAATAATGACTGCGTATTTATATATTTATTAGTCGCATACATGTTGTTATACGGGCAGGGATTGCTAAATAAAACAATAAATTCTCTCCCGGTTTAACTACACATTCCCGGATATCAGTATTGTGGACCTGGAACAAAACTTAGTGAAAGATTGGCAAGAGGAGACACAGGTATCAATCCGCTGGACGAGGCTTGTAAAGAACATGATATATCGTATTCCAAACATAACAATTTAAAAGATAGACATCAAGCAGACTACATATTACAAGAAAAAGTTTGGCAACGAGTTCGTGCAAAAGACGCATCGTTCGGGGAAATAACAGCGGCTTGGGCTGTAAGTAACGCAATGAAAGCAAAACGAAAATTTGGTATGGGGTCGTTTAATGGAGCCATTAAAGATGCGCGTATAGCATTAAAAAAATCTAAAGTTAAAGATCCTAAAAATGCTATTAAAATGGCTCTGAAAGCAGCAAAAATGTCTATGAAATATAAAAAACCTAAACTAACATCCCGTATAATACCAGTTCCAAAGACAGGTGGTATATTGCCATTTTTAATACCACTATTTGCCGGTTTATCTGCAACTGGAGCTCTTGCCGGAGGTGCGGCTGGTATTGCTAAAGCGGTAAATAGTGCATCAGCTGCGAAAAAAAAAATTAGTCGAAGCTGAAAGACATAATCGACAAATGGAAGCCATTGCATTAGGAAAACAGGGTAGTGGACTATATCTGCGACCATATAAGAAAGGATTGGGGCTTTTTTAACATCAAAAAACTGCCAAAAAGGGCGTTAAACAATTTAGAGTTAAAAAAATTTGCAAAAAATATTCCATACTTTCGAGGAGTCTACATGCGTAACGCCCTACCAAAAAAACCAAAAATAAATGAATGTGCAATTATAAACTTAGATGACAGAGATGGACCGGGAAGCCATTGGGTAGCGTTTGTAAAACGAGATCGAGAAGTAATATATTTTGATAGTTTTGGAAACTTACCGCCGCCACAAGAACTTGTAAAATATTTTGGTCCCAATGTAAATCTCCAATATAATTATAAACAATATAAAAAATATAACACATATAATTGTGGTCATTTATGTTTAAACTTTCTTATAAATACTATAAAATAAATAAAAATATTATCATTTACAAATATGTCTTTGACTATAACACTTACTGGTAATACGTCTGAGATAAGTACAGATTTTTTTCCGCCAATTGAGTTGGATGATGATTATTGTATTGGTCTAGTAGATTTTGAAACGTATCACTCGATACCAAACATTGACGTTCATAATAACAAATTTTATTATAATAAAAATAAAAAATTTGAAATCCCCATTGGGTCTTATGAAATTGATGATATAAATAATTATATACGTGTAAAAGTGGGTGATCCAAATGCAAAATTTGTTTCAATAAGTAACGAAATTAAAAGAGACTCACGTGGACAAAAACAAAACTTTTTCACTTTACGCCCTAATAATAATACATTAAAATGTGAAATAAAAAGTACTCTAGAAATAGATTTTACACCTAATGATTGCATTGGACCATTATTAGGTTTTTCAAAAAAAGTCTTAAAACCTATTGAACTACACGAATCGGACTTGCCGGTAAATATAACAAAAGTAAATTCTATATTAATTGAATGTAATATTGTGAATGGTGCATATAAGAACAATGAAATTATGCATACTGTATACAGTTTTCATCCGTCGTGCGCTCCTGGCTTTAAAATATCCGAAGTACCAACAAATGTTATTTATTTACCAGTCAACACCCGAACAATAAACAACATTACGCTAAGTCTTATAGATCAAGACGGTGATTTAGTTAATTTTCGAGGAGAGCTAATTACAGTAAAATTACATTTGAAAAAAATATAATATGGGAATTGTATATAAAAGAGTTTTAAATACACATAATAAACGCATTCGTCGTCAAACTTCAAAGAGGTTAACACGTGAAAATATAAACTTTTTAATACAGCAGGGGTTCAAAATTAAAAATGAGCAATATTCTGCAAATTAATTCAGCCATTGAGTACGATAATTCTATTTCACGAAAAGAATTACATACATATCAACCATATATTGCTACAACTATTAATAATAGTGACGAAATTCGTATACAAATTCAACAACAAGATATATATACAAATCCCAGTGAAAGTTACTTGTATATTGAGGGACAACTCAAAAAACCTGATGGTACCGACCCTCCAGCAGATACAAAAATAACAAACAATGGTTTTGCAAGTTTATTTGAAGAAATAAGATATGCTCTAAATGGTATCGATATTGAAAAAAATAAATTAGTTGGAATATGTAGTACTATGAAAGGATATGTTTTGTTAAATAGTGCAGAATATCAAGCGCTGGAAAATGCTGGTTGGGGACTAAAGTCTAATAAAATAGATTCACATGGAAATTTTAACGTTTGCATTCCTCTACGAACTTTACTCGGATTTGCTGAAGACCATAATAAAATTATTATAAATATTAAACAAGAACTTATTTTAATACGTGCTCGTAATGATTTAAATGTTTACACGTCTTCTGCTGAATTAAAATTATCTTTAAATAAAATCAAATGGTGTGTTCCACATATTTTTGTTGATGATAAGCAACGATTAAAATTGTTAAAAGTTTTGGAAAATAATATTAATTTACCAATTGCATTTAGAAGTTGGGATTTATATGAATACCCTTCTATACCTCAGTCAAGAAAAATTGTGTGGCCTATTAAAACTTCAAATGCTCTTGAAAAACCGCGTTTTCTAATATTTGGATTACAAACTGATAAAAAAAATAAATATGAAAAAGATGCAAGTCACTTTGATCATTGTAAATTAACAAATTTTAAATTGTACTTAAATTCGGTTTGTTATCCGTATGAGAACTTAAATTTGGATTTTACAATTAATCAATATGCACTAGCATATCATATGTTTTGTCAATTACAAAATTCTTTTTATGGACGAGAAACTACTCCGTTTTTGAATTTAGAAGAATTTAAAAACATTGCTCCGTTAATTGTAATTGACTGTAGTAACCAAAATGAGTCAATAAAATCTGCGTCGGTTGACGTCAGAGTTGAATTTGAATCCAGTGAAAATTTCCCCGCTAACACGGCTGCTTACTCTCTCATTATACACGATCGTATTGTTGAATATAACCCACTATCAGGGAGCATAAAAGCAATAGTTTAAATTTTGACTCCGAGCAAGATGGAACTCATTGTTGATATACAAGGCTTTCAAGCAACTAACTATATTATAGTACCTAAAGAAATTGCTGTACTGTTAAGAGATGGTTCTAAATTACAACATTTTCTTGTAAAACCTCCGTTCGCATGGGCTGATTTACCCCAACAAAATAAAAAAACTGCAATTTGGTTGTACCGCAATCATCATGGACTACGATGGAGCGATGGACACATTGATTATGGAAACATGTGTGATATTTTACGAAAAATATTGCAAACAGCTAATAAAATATATGTGATAGGTGCAAATAAAAAAGAATTTTTGAAGTGGTATAATTTAAACAACTGTGAAATAATAAATTTAAAAGAATTTAATGAGTGTAAATCTTTAAAAAAGTGTTTATCTCTTCGCAGATGTTTTGAACATTGTGAGCCATATGTATGTGCAATGAGCAATGTATACAAAATTAAAAATCTGTTAGACGATAATAATGAAACTATGTATGATGATTTATAAATAAAAAAACAACTTTAAACATAATAAATGTTTTATTTTAATTTCAGATTCTACATTATTTATTTTTATATAAACAATTCTGACATTTTTTTCTCAATACATTTAATATCTCTATACAATTTTATTGCATTTTTCAACTCTTCTTTTTTACGATTAAATATTTTTCTTTTATACCTACAAATTTATTTAACATTATAAAATTCAACATCTTTCTGCACAATTTCAGGATAATAATACATTAGTTCAGTTATACCTAATTTACATAAGCTATTGTCTATGTTTAATAACTTATCAATATTACAACAAAAGTCTACAAAAATGTTATTATTATTACACTCTAGTGCTCTTTTAACAATAGTATTATAATAATTATAAAAGTCTAAATATTGTAACTTATTTATAGCGTTTTGTATGATATACTTTAAATTAATCAATTCTTTATACGATTCTGCACCCAAGCATAACTCATTAGTATTATTTCCACTTTTTAACGAAATTACTGGTTTATTATTAACAAAATAAAAATATATATTATAATTATTTAACATTTCATAATCAATATTATTCTCACTATTAAAGTAAGATAAAATTGCTATACTTTGTTGCATAAATTGCAGCCATTCTAATAAAGTGAAATTAATACCCGAGTAAGAAAAATTATTTGTTAGTTTAACAGTTATTTGAAATTGATTTAGCGGGTCTATTCCTACACTAATCCATTTTGTTAAACTTTTATTTAATGGATACCTTAATTCGTTAAGTAGTTTATTTATTTTCCACGCTTTAGACGTCTGTTCTTCCACTTGATTGTTTGAAGATTTGGGAACAAGTTGGTTATTTGGTTTTAAAAATTCTGCTAACGATTCATCCTCCAAAACTGACATATATTGTTGAGTGGTCGCCTCTTCAGGCATCATTGGCTCAGCAGTTGACACTTGTTCATGCCTTATTCGTTTAGCTGATACTTCAACTGTATGAGGTTGAATTCGTTTTTTTGATGCATATGTTCCACTGGGATATTGTTTATTTTGGCGAACCATCTTTAAACTGTAATTAAAAATAATTAAAAATAATTTAAAAAATAAAAATGTTAACTTACATTTTAATCGGATACAAACACGTTCAACACTAACAAACAAGTGAGTGCAATCGTTTATGATGTTTTCTTTTATATTTTTTATCTCTACTCCCACCAAATTAATATACAATCTCAATTCGTTTTTGATGTCTCGAGTCACAGGAAATGTACATGCTTTAAAAAATATGTGAATTTTAATCACTAAAATTGTTGCCAAAATTAATATTGCGAAATATTTTATCTAGCGACGCTGAATTGTAGATATATCCTGCAGAAATTATCATAAGTATGTGAATGTTAATCACTAAAATTGTTGCCAAAATTAATATTGCGAAATATTTTATCTAGCGATGCTGAATTGTACATCCTGTAGAAATTATCATAAACGTATACTTATCGTACACGAAATAAAATCCATATTTTTTAATGTGACATATTATTTTATTATACATATATGTATACATAGGTAATTATAATATAGTTCAATTTTACATGATTTTAAATTAGTTTCATATACTACTACATAATTTCGGGTGAAATACATAAACATTATTAATTCCCTGGTAATATATACAACTAGTTTTATAACAAGTTATTGTGCCAGGAAGTAGAGAAGTTGGTGGCATAAATGTCCAAGTAAACTTTCCCTCGCAACCTGGGCACTTCCTAGGCAGTCCTTTACACCCAGGTTTTGAACAATAAGTACACATTATTGGTTTGGTTTGCGGCATTGTGTTAAGCTAGAAAACAAAAATTATTTCTAAGTATAAAAATATATAAGTAAATAATATTAATTACCTGATTATTCCTCTTGTTGCGAGCAAATAATAAAATTAAAAGTTGTTTCCACAGCTGTATTCGTATTTACAGTAAAATTCGCATCTACAAATGATTGAGACGATTTGCCATATGTTGCAAAATAAGCTTTGGTTTTATTTAGTTTTTTTGATGGCTTATCAGTTTCATCAATCTCATTGCAGTCGTTGCTGTCGTCGTTATCACTATACATACTACTACATCCGTCTATGGCAGTACGAGAAATATTTTTTGATCTGATTTGTTTATACGTTGTAATAAATAATTTTGTAATGCTATTATTATTTATCAGATTTAATTCTTTTGCTACTGAGCAATTTGGATTCACAATACAAAAGTCGCCTCCATGATTACCCCATGAACGTAAATCATTTTCGCCAGGATAAAGTAAAATTTGAATTTCACTCTCACTATTATTAGTTATAGGTAATTTATTTAACTTTATTATATTTGATTCTGTTGTTATTAAATGTAAATGAAATTTAATGTGATTTGTATATTTTTCGAACACATTTTTTGGTATACACCACGTTACATTGTTACCATTAATTTCAACTTTTAATTTATTGTGTATATTAATATGATATTGTGATATTACGGGATCAAATAATCTAAGTTGACCAAAAATATTATTACCCAAATAAACACAATTTCTTGCGTACTCCATTGTTTTATATTATTATTGTTAGAAAGGAGAATTATTGTTGTTTATTCCAGTTTAACACTCAACTATATACTAAGTGTAAAGAATACATTGTGTACGTATTTATATAAGATTTGTTGATTAAACGGGTTTAGAATGTTGGTGCATCATTTCGTCCACCAATTATTAAGAAAACATCTTAATATAATAACACCTGTTGAGATATTTATTAACAATACAAGCTATGTCATCTGTTGTTTTTGTTTCAAATATTTTTTACAAGTTTTACTTATAAAATACAGCATTTCTGATGTACGACATGTGATAAGACATGTGAGTGAGTGAGATAAGCCATATACATGGGTCTAGAAAAAATTATGCTCTGGTTTTTTTCCAATTATTTTTTACACTTTTTCCTTATAAAATACGGTGGTCATGTGATATCTCCGAGTGTTACAAAAGATAGGTAATACAATAAAAATTATACTTTGGGTATTTTCCAAATATTTTTTACATGTAGTACATCATTTCCGACACATCTTCAAGACGTTTGTGATTAAAACTCTCTTCCGGTCCTTATTCTTAATTTTTCTTAATAATCTTAATCTATCTATTACCTGCTATCACCTTTACTATATATTACCTTTATCACCTGTTATTAATATTACCTGTTATCACCTTTACTACATATTACCTTTATTACCTGTTATCGCCTTTACTACGTATCACCTGTACTACGTATTACCTTACTACGATATAGTATTCGACAAAGACAGACACAAATTTATGAATGAACTATCGCGTTCTCTCTCGCACTCATTGGCTCTTATGCACCAGCCACCGAGTGGATGTGCCAGAATGCCCCATCTTTCCCTACTAACAGCATTTTGTATGTTTTTGCAAGCTTAAAACAGCTATTTTATCTTGATTTTGCAAACATAAGCCATTACACACGACATATACAGGAATATGACAGTTTGTATACTTAAAAACGGTGTTTTGTATGCTTTTGCATGCTTAAAACAGCAATTTTATCTTGATTTACCAACATTAGCCATTATACACGACAGAAACATGAATATGACAGTTTAAATACTTGAAAACAGAATTTTTTATGTTTTAGCAAGCTGAAAACAGCTATATTATCTTGATTTTGCAAACATAAGCCATTACACACGACATATACATGAATATGACCGTTTGTATACTTAAAAACGGTGTTTTGTATGCTTTTGCATGCTTAAAACAGCAATTTTATCTTGATTTCACCAACATTAGCCATTATACACGACAGAAACATGAATATGACAGTTTAATTTTTGAAAACAGCTTATTGTATGTTTTTGCAAGCTGAAAACAGCTATTTTATCTTGATTTTGCAAACATAAGCCATTACACACGACATATGCATGAATATGACAGTTTGTATATTTAAAAACGGTGTTTTGTATGCTTTTGCATGCTTAAAACTGCAATTTTATCTTGATTTCACCAACATTTGCCATTATGCACGACAGAAACATGAATATGACAGTTTAAATACTTGAAAACAGCATTTTGTATTTTTTTGCAAGCTGAAAACATCTATTTTATCTTGATTTTGCAAACATAAGCCATTACACACGACAAACACATGAATATGACAGTTTGTATACTTAAAAACGGTGTTTTGTATGCTTTTGCATGCTTAAAACAGCAATTTTAACTTGATTTCACCAACATTAGCCATTATACACGACAGAAACATGAATATGACAATTAAGATACTTTAAAACAGCATTTTGTATGTTTTTGGAAGCTAAAAACAGCTATTTTATCTTGATTTTGCAAACATAAGCCATTACACACGACATATGCATGAATATGACAGTTTGTATATTTAAAAACGGTGTTTTTTATTGTAACGTTCCAATTTCGTCCTTTGATCCTATTCTCCAAATCCTAGAATATTATCCTTTCCTTCAATCTTTTCATTCTAACCTAAAAATATAGTTTAACTTAATAAAATAAAATCGGTAGTATTTCACAATTAAAATAACACCTACCTTAGTTTTGTTTCCTCTTTCACCGTAACGTCATTTCATTTTGTAATTTTTATAATTTAACTTCATTTACTTAATTCTTTGTTGGTAATTAATTTTGTTGTTGACATTTGTTAATTTAATTTGGTTCCTTGTTTTACCGTTGCTGTTTGAGCGCGCCACGTACTGTAGCGATATTTATTTAAAATAACATTTGGTCAAAGATATTAGTTTTACATTTTAAGTAGTTGCATTTATCCATTATCCTATCCTATTTCCCTGAAGTTGTGAATATTACAATCATCGATTATTGTGTTTGTATTTATTTTCTGAATTCGTTTTCTTTCTTTATTCCGCCCAAATTGAAGCAACCTTTCTTACCGGGATGCATTTCATTCTTCGTGATTGGGTTATAATGTAAAAAAGCCCTTGGTTCGACGCAGCAATTTGATGCCAACCTATTAAATTTAATTAGTAAAATGCATGACAAAACTAGATTTTCTTTCAAGTAATTATGTTTAACGGTTTTTATCAGCCATTGTTTTGAGTACTTTCAACCTGGAAAGTAGTGCTATTTTTTTGAGAATTCAATTTTGTGATTTGCAATCAGTTTGCGTACATTTTGAAAACCATTGTTGGGATTCGAAGTAGCACCACCATTTGGAATTTGTTTGAGTATTTTGAATAATTCTACGGATTTATCCGGATTCAATTTCGAGCAAGATAACTCTCTACGCTTTAAAACCGCACAAGATCTCAGGTAAATTAATTTAAAAACCCGTTTTGCTGCGAAGACCCGCCTTTTTACATTGACCTAATTACAAATTTATTTTCAGGTTTTTTTTTCTACGTTTTTTTCTACGCTTTTTTTCTACGCTTTTTTTTCTTACGTATATTTTTATTTTTTGATATACGTTGAGTTTCCTTCGAAACTCATATGGTTCACCTATTCTACATCGTTAATTCGTATTCAAATCAACCTTGACGAGTACGAATAATTCTATTGTCCATCTTGCGAATGACGTCACCTCGATTCGAGCATCGTTCCATCGCTACGAGCCTTGCGCCATCTTGGAAATCATTCGTCAGCGGATTGCCACTTCGGGAAGCTTCGAGCTCATCCGCCAACCGGCCTCCAGCCTCGTCGACCGTAGCGCTGTTCACTGTCATCGTCTGGATCTCAGCTCAGCTAAGCGAACCATTTTATTTTCTCATTTATTTTGAACTATTTATTATTATTTATGTTTGACGCTCAGCGTCCATTGACAGTTTATTACGTTAATTATTTTATGTTAATTTACTCACTGACTGTTAGGTCTAGTCAAGTGTTTCATATTGATTCACTAGATCACATTTGTTTGTGCGTTGATGCACGGTTAGTGTGTTGTTCGTGCGTCGTGTTAGTGATTAGGGCTGCGCTTGCTCTAATTCCGCACTCGCGTCGCGTTCGCTGGTACCACCGAGCCGCCGTGATTTTATTATTAGCGCCTTTTGTTCATCTAGGCAACTACGCCAACTTAGCCGTCCTAGACACTACTGAAACACAACGACCCACTGCTTCAGTTTACTTTCTTTTGTTTTGTTCTACATTAATTTTCCTCTTGACTAGATTTGTTACTGAGGAGTTTAATAGTTGTTTAATGTTCTGTACATTTACCTTGCCTTTCTTTAAAATTAATATAGCTGTCAAGTTTACTCGTGAATGCGTAATATTATTTTGATTGCCATTTTCTCACCCCTTCCTAATCCGAGCTCGATTTATTCGTCGGTCAACGAAATTAGGTTGGACCGCTTGAGGCTCTGGCCGACTGGCGCCCTCAACAATAACATTCCCCGACTCACCCCGTCTTCACTGAGTTTAGCCGAGGTTCAACCCTTAAGATCCCGGGTTCGATATAGCAACATTGGCACGCCGAGTGCAAACACGTAGCATTAAAAATTTTGGCACCCAACGTGTGGGGCAACGTAGCAATTTTTTTTTTCGAACGTGAGGCCTTATATCACATATTTCGCATTGCACTATCGTACGTATAGAATTTGGCATTGTTGCTTTAACATCTGCAAGTTGTTTTATTTCGCGAGTAACTTTTGTTTCATAGTATTGCATTTGTGAATATTCTTTTCTCTGTCACTCTTGTTATTCTATCATACTTTCTCTCTCTCTCATTCACTCTTGCTACCTTTATTTGTTTTATGAATTATTTGGTGGATATTTATTTAGAGAAATTAGTATTGTATTTAGTTGTGTTAGGATATATTTAGGGAAGTTAGTTTTTTTATCATATATTATATACAATGGAAGTTAGAATGGATGCCCATCGTCTACTTTCTGATGAACTCTCATATGAGTTATTGCTTCGCAACATTCCCCATGCAGGTAACGTGTCTGATAAACGAGCGAAACTTCGAGAAATTTTTCGGACTGAATATGCCAATAGTATCGATACAGAATCCTATGAACTGCCATTGGAATCGGCAAAAGAAGTTAGTATCTGTGAAAAGAAATTAAACGAATTAGGAATAGCGATAGATAACTTCAATACGGAAAATTACCAGAACGAGTATGCTAAATTAAGTACGCGTTTGACCCATGTTTTACTGCGATTAAAACGTATACGTGATCCAGATCATAAGAAAGCTGTAGATTCACTAATTAAGCGAGTTGAGAAATATTTGTTTGACGCAAAATGTAAATTTTCGGCACAAGCATCGGCAATCTTGATGGCTGAGCATGAGAAATCAATGCATGAACCAGAGGAAGAACCACAAGTCCCGCATCACTCAAGTTTACTGGAGGAATCTCCTGAAAATCAAGCTACGGTACCTACTGTCCCAGAATATAATCAGTTAGCACAAGTGTTGGATCGTTTGACATCTGTTTTGACTCCACAAACCTCCCGAAATGACGCTAGCAATTTTTATTATCCGGTCCATAAGTGGAATGTGACTTATGATGGAGAGTCTAACGTTTCAAATTTTCTCGAGCGTGTGGAAGAGCTGCGTATAGCTCGTGCTGTAAAGAAAGAGCAATTATTTCAGTCAGCTGTAGAATTATTTACAGGGAAAGCACTCACCTGGTTTAGAGCGAAACGTGACAACCTCTACGATTGGGATGCATTAGTACAATCGTTAAGGGATACTTTTCTGCCCTGCGACTACGAATACAACCTTTGGGATGAAATTAGAAACAGAACTCAAGGCAATGAGGAAAAGGTATCAGTGTTTATTGCAAATATGGAAGGTCTGTTTAAGCGGCTACGAAAACGTCCTAAGGATACAGAGCGCATTGTGTATATTCGTCGAAATTTATTACTCTATTTACAGGTAGGATTAGGTCTGCATACAGTAGAATCAGTTGAGGAATTGGACACCATGTGCAGTCAACTGGAATCCATAAATACAAGAACTCAACAATTTAAAGCGCCACCGACGGTCAATCAATCATTAGAGACGGATCTCGCGGATCAACGACCACGTTCTCGTATTTCAGCAACCGAAGTATCGAATGCACGCGCAAATAACCGAAATGACTTACTTTGTTGGAACTGTCGCTCTCGTGGACATAAAGCGGTCGATTGTCGAGAATCGCGTAGAGTATATTGTTATAAATGTGGAGAAGTAGGAGTAATCTCACGTAATTGTCCTAAGTGTCAGGGAAACGGAAACAGGAGGCATTAAACGGTCGCGTAAAGTCTCTTTCCGTGAAAGCGGCCAACTCAACACTCAACCAGTCCGAAACGCCAATCTTTCAACATACGTCAGTAATTCTGGACTATATTTTTTCGCATTTAGGTCGTGACGAAAGACCATACCTGAAAGTATCTATTTTCGGCACAGACTTCATTGGTTTATTAGATTCAGGGGCATCTCGTTCTATTATTGGTGGTAAAGGATGGGAAATTATTAAAGAATTTAATTTAGATTTAGATATAAGAGATACACCGGATTGTCTTGTGGCTAACGGAGAGTCATGTTCAAGTATCGGTTCGTTGACAGCACCAGTACGTTTGCTGGACAAAATTAATTTAGTAGATTTTCTTGTCGTTCCTTCCGTAAATCATACTTTAATTTTAGGATTAGATTTCTGGCGAATTATGGGAATCGTCCCGGATTTGAAACGAGATGTATGGTACTTTTCGGCCAGTGAACCTGCCTGCTCTATTTCGGAAACTCCACCTTCATGTAGTTTGACATTAGAACAACAAGTAATATTGGACAATTTTCTGGAAGAAAAATGGAAAGTTATGGGTTCTTCGTTAGGATGTACGCACCTGGTTTCACATGAAATCTTAGTAGACTCCCCGCCGATCAAACAACGGTATTACCCCGTTTCTCCAGTAATACAGCAGCACATCAATAATGAATTAGACAACATGTTAAAGGACGGTATCATAGAGCCATCTACGAGCCCATGGTCATCACCTATATTGATGGTACCAAAGAAAGACGGAACTTATCGTTTTTGCGTAGACTTTAGACGCGTTAATAAAGTCACTAAAAAGAATGCTTACCCTATACCATATGTGTCAGCTATTTTAGATAGATTACGTGGAGCTAAATATATCAGTTCACTCGATATTAAATCCGCCTACTGGCAGATTCCAGTCAAGCCAGAAAGTCGGGAAATCACTGCTTTCACCATCCCTGGTCGTGGATTATATCAATTCACCAGAATGCCTTTTGGTCTGACCAATGCACCAGCAACTTGGCAGAGATTGATTGACACAGTTCTCGGATGTGACCTGGAACCGTACGTATTCGTTTATTTGGACGATATTGTCGTCGTGTCTGAATCATTTTCTACTCACTTGGAAATTCTAGGAAAAATTTTTGATCGGTTGATAAATGCAGGCTTAACTGTTAGTCGTGAGAAAAGTCATTTTTGCCGTTCCCAGATAAAGTATTTAGGTTATATTGTTGATCATTTAGGATTAAGAGTAGATCCGGAAAAAGTGGAGGCAATCTTGAATATACCAAGTCCTAAAACAGTTAAAGATGTTAGAAGTTTTCTAGGAATGGCATCTTGGTACAGGCGTTTCGTACCGAATTTTTCCACAGTAGTTTCACCCATATGTCGATTAATGAGAAAAGGTCAAAAATTTTCATGGACAGAAGAATGTCAGCTCTCCTTTAATAAGCTTAAAGAATGTTTGGTCTCAGCTCCAATTTTAACTTGCCCAGATTTTAGTCAACCCTTTGTTGTGCAAACTGACGCCAGTGCGTATGGTTTAGGCGCGGTGTTAACACAAACTTTAGGTGGAGAAGAACGTGTCATATGTTATTTGAGTCGCTCACTTTCAAAACAGGAGCAAAATTATCATACTACAGAACGTGAATGTCTCGCAGTGGTTTGGGCCCTAGAAAAATTACGTCCATATTTAGAAGGCATGAGATTTACTGTAATTACCGATCACCATTCTTTGCAATGGTTGATGAACTTTAACCAGTCGACAGGCAAGTTGTGTCGCTGGGCTATTCGGCTGCAACAATTTGATTTTACGCTAGTACATCGGAAAGGAAAAGATCACCTAGTACCTGACTGTTTATCTCGTTCAGTTCCTGTAGCTGATATTATGTTAGTTAGCCCTATTTTCACAGATTACACGGATAAATGGTATAACTCTATGAAGGAGAAAGTCCTAAAACAACGCAAAAAATATCAGTCATGGTGTGTAAATGAAAATGATAAAATGTTGTACAAATATATAAAATCGTCTATACCTGAACTTAGCGACGAGGAGGATCGCTGGAAATTAGTAGTGCCAAAAGAAAAACGTCAAGCAATTTTAGTTGAAGCTCATGATGCACCTACTTTTGGACATCCTGGAGTATCAAAAACATACAAGAAGTTGTGTCACAAATATTATTGGCCGAAAATGCGCGCTGATGTTTCAGCTTATATACGGAAGTGCGTCACATGTATTGAATGTAAAGCAGTGCAAAAAGCACCACCAGGTCTTATGGGGTCTGCTAAGCCACGGGTTTACCGACCTTTTCAGTTGGTTAGCATGGATATAATGGGACCATTACCTCCATCATCTAACGGTCATCGTTTTATATTAGTAATATGTGATTACTATAGTAAGTACGTACTTACCTTTCCTTTGAGAAAATCCACCGCAGTCTATTATCTGTGATAATGGTGTACAATTTCGCAGCAAGGAGTTTCGTAACCTCTGTAGCAGTTACAAAACAAAAATACTTTATAATGCACTTTACCACCCGCAGAATAATCCCACCGAACGAGTTAATCGTGTAATTAAGTGTATGTTAGCTTCGTACGTGAAGGATAACCATCGAACTTGGGGAAAATATTTAGCTCGTATCACTTACGCTGTACGTACTCTGAGTCATGACGTCACCGGCTTCACGCCCTTTTTTGTGAACTTTGGACGTGAACACATTCTTTCTGGCGAGGAATATTCGCGTGTCGCAATTCAAGACGACGGAAAAGTCGAATATTCGCGCGAAAATGTTAAAGAAATACGGCCTGATGGTTTTAAGAAAATTTATGTCGAGATCAGGAAACGCTTGGATCAGGCATATGTGCGTAATAGTGCGCAATATAATCTTCGACGCCGTCCAGCTCAGTTTCATGAAGGAGATACAGTTTGGCGAAAAAACTTTCAGCTATAAAACGCAGCCGATTATTTTGCTCATAAACTCGCTCCAAAGTATGTTGGACCATTTACAGTACAACAAAAGGTCTCGGATTTGATATATAAGCTTGTTGATGCAGAAGGAAGAGACCGGGGTACTTGGCATATAAAAGATTTAAAGAACGGACCACCTGCCGACGATACGGATAACGATTAGCTATTTATTTTGTTGTAGTTGTAGTTGTTGAGGTTAAATTGGGAATTTCACCTCACGGGAGCGAAGGGGGGATTTGTAACGTTCCAATTTCGTCCTTTGATCCTATTCTCCAAATCCTAGAATATTATCCTTTCCTTCAATCTTTTCATTCTAACCTAAAAAAAAAGTTTAACTTAATAAAATAAAATCGGTAGTATTTCACAATTAAAATAACACCTACCTTAGTTTTGTTTCCTCTTTCACCGTAACGTCATTTCATTTTGTAATTTTTATAATTTAACTTCATTTACTTAATTCTTTGTTGGTAATTAATTTTGTTGTTGACATTTGTTAATTTAATTTGGTTCCTTGTTTTACCGTTGCTGTTTGAGCGCGCCACGTACTGTAGCGATATTTATTTAAAATAACATTTGGTCAAAGATATTAGTTTTACATTTTAAATAGTTGCATATATCCATTATCCTATCCTATTTCCCTGAAGTTGTGAATATTACAATCATCGATTGTTGTGTTTGTATTTATTTTCTGAATTCGTTTTCTTTGTTTATTCCGCCCAAATTGAAGCAACCTTTCTTACCGGGATGCATTTCATTCTTCGTGATTGGGTTATAATGTAAAAAAGCACTTGGTTCGACGCAGCAATTTGATGCCAACCTATTAAATTTAATTAGTAAAATGCATGACAAAACTAGATTTTCTTTCAAGTAATTATGTTTAACGGTTTTTATCAGCCATTGTTTTGAGTACTTTCAACCTCGAAAGTAGTGCTATTTTTTTGAGAATTCAATTTTGTGATTTGCAATCAGTTTGCGTACATTTTGAAAACCATTGTTGGGATTCGAAGTAGCACCACCATTTGGAATTTGTTTGAGTATTTTGAATAATTCTACGGATTTATCCGGATTCAATTTCGAGCAAGATAACTCTCTACGCTTTAAAACCGCACAAGATCTCAGGTAAATTAATTTAAAAACCCGTTTTGCTGCAAAGACCCGCCTTTTTACATTGACCTAATTACAAATTTATTTTCAGGTTTTTTTTTCTACGTTTTTTTTCTACGCTTTTTTTCTACGCTTTTTTTTCTTACGTATATTTTTATTTTTTGATATACGTTGAGTTTCCTTCGAAACTCATATGGTTCACCTATTCTACATCGTTAATTCGTATTCAAATCAACCTTGACGAGTACGAATAATTCTATTGTCCATCTTGCGAATGACGTCACCTCGATTCGAGCATCGTTCCATCTCTACGAACCTTGCGCCATCTTGGAAATCATTCGTCAGCGGATTGCCACTTCGGGAAGCTTCGAGCTCATCCGCCAACCGGCCTCCAGCCTCGTCGACCGTAGCGCTGTTCACTGTCATCGTCTGGATCTCAGCTCAGCTAAGCGAACCATTTTATTTTCTCATTTATTTTGAACTGTTTATTATTATTTATGTTTGACGCTCAGCGTCCATTGACAGTTTATTACGTTAATTATTTTATGTTAATTTACTCACTGACTGTTAGGTCTAGTCAAGTGTTTCATATTGATTCACTAGATCACATTTGTTTGTGCGTTGATGCACGGTTAGTGTGTTGTTCGTGCGTCGTGTTAGTGATTAGGGCTGCGCTTGCTCTAATTCCGCACTCGCGTCGCGTTCGCTGGTACCACCGAGCCGCCGTGAATTTATTATTAGCGCCTTTTGTTCATCTAGGCAACTACGCCAACTTAGCCGTCCTAGACACTACTGAAACACAACGACCCACTGCTTCAGTTTACTTTCTTTTGTTTTGTTCTACATTAATTTTCCTCTTGACTAGATTTGTTACTGAGGAGTTTAATAGTTGTTTAATGTTCTGTACATTTACCTTGCCTTTCTTTAAAATTAATATAGCTGTCAAGTTTACTCGTGAATGCGTAATATTATTTTGATTGCCATTTTCTCACCCCTTCCTAATCCGAGCTCGATTTATTCGTCGGTCAACGAAATTAGGTTGGACCGCTTGAGGCTCTGGCCGACTGGCGCCCTCAACAATAACATTCCCCGACTCACCCCGTCTTCACTGAGTTTAGCCGAGGTTCAACCCTTAAGATCCCGGGTTCGATATAGCAACATTGGCACGCCGAGTGCAAACACGTAGCAGTATGCTTTTGGATGCTTAAAACTGCAATTTTATCTTGATTTCACCAACATTTGCCATTATACACGACAGAAACATGAATATGACAGTTTAAATACTTGAAAACAGCATTTTGTATTTTTTTGCAAGCTAAAAACAGCTATTTAATCTTGATTTTGCAAACATAAGCCATTACACAAGACATATACATGAATAAGACAGTTTTTATACTTAAAAACGGTGTTTTGTATGCTTTTGCTTGCTTAAAACAGCAATTTTATCTTGATTTCACCAACATTAGCCATTATACACGACAGAAAAATGACTATGACAGTTTAAATACTTGAAATCAGAATTTTGTATGTTTTTGCATGCTGAAAACAGCTATTTTATCTTGATTTTACAAACATAAGCCATTACACACGACATATACATGAATATGACAGTTTGTATACTTAAAAGCGGTGTTTTGAATGCTTTTGCATGCTTAAAACAGCAATTTTATCTTGCTTTCACCAACATTAGCCATTATACACGACAGAAACATGGATATGACAGTTTAAATACTTGGAAACAGCATTTTGTATGTTTTAGCAAGCTGAAAACAGCTATTTTATCTTGATTTTGCAAACATAAGCCATTACACACGACATATACATGAATATGACCGTTTGTATACTTAAAAACGGTGTTTTGTATGCTTTTGCATGCTTAAAACAGCAATTTTATCTTGATTTCACCAACATTAGCCATTATACACGACAGAAACATGAATATGACAGTTTAAATACTTGAAAACAGCATTCTGTATGTTTTTGCAAGCTGAAAACAGCTATTTTATCTTGATTTTGCAAACATAAGCCATTACACACGACATATACATGAATATGACAGTTTGTATACTTAAAAACGGTGTTTTGTAGGCTTTTGCTTGCTTAAAACAACAATTTTATCTTGATTTCACCAACATTAGCTATTATACACGACAGAAACATGAATATGACAGTTTAAATACTTGAAAACAGCATTTTGTATGTTTTTGCAAGCTGAAAACAGCTATTTAATCTTGATTTTGCAAACATAAGCCATTACACAAGACATATACATGAATAAGACAGTTTGTATACTTAAAAACGGTGTTTTGTATGCTTTTGCATGCTTAAAACAGCAATTTTATCTTGATTTCACCAACATTAGCCATTATACACGACAGAAAAATGTATATGACAGTTTAAATACTTGAAAACAGCATATTGTATCTTTTTGCATGCTGAAAACAGCTATTTTATCTTGATTTTGCAAACATAAGCCATTACACACGACATATACATGAAAATGACAGTTTGTATACTTAAAAACGGTGTTTTGTAGGCTTTTGCTTGCTTAAAACAACAATTATATCTTGATTTCACCAACATTAGCTATTATACACGACAGAAACATGAATATGACAGTTTAAATACTTGAAAACAGCATTTTGTATGTTTTTGCAAGCTGAAAACAGCTATTTAATCTTGATTTTGCAAACATAAGCCATTACACAAGACATATACATGAATAAGACAGTTTTTATACTTAAAAACGGTGTTTTGTATGCTTTTGCATGCTTAAAACAGCAATTTTATCTTGATTTCACCAACATTAGCCATTATACACGACAGAAAAATGTATATGACAGTTTAAATACTTGAAAACAGCATATTGTATCTTTTTGCATGCTGAAAACAGCTATTTTGTCTTGATTTTGCAAACATAAGCCATTACACACGACATATACATGAATATGACAGTTTGTATACTTAAAAACGGTGTTTTGTAGGCTTTTGCTTGCTTAAAACAACAATTATATCTTGATTTCACCAACATTAGCCATTATACACGACAGAAACATGAATATGACAGTTTAAATACTTGAAAACAGCATTTTGTATGTTTTTGCAAGCTGAAAACAGCTATTTAATCTTGATTTTGCAAACATAAGCCATTACACAAGACATATACATGAATAAGACAGTTTTTATACTTAAAAACGGTGTTTTGTATGCTTTTGCTTGCTTAAAACAGCAATTTTATCTTGATTTCACCAACATTAGCCATTATATACGACAGAAAAATGACTATGACAGTTTAAATACTTGAAAACGGCATTTTGTATGTTTTTGCAAGCTGAAAACAGCTATTTTATCTTGATTTTGCAAGCATAAGCCATTACACATGACATATACATGAATATGACAGTTTGTATACTTAAAAACGGTGTTTTGTATGCTTTTGCATGCTTAAAACAGCAATTTTATCTTGATTTCACCAACATTAGTCATTATACAAGACAGAAACATGAATATGACAGTTTAAATACTTGAAAACAGCATTTTGAATGTTTTTGCAAGCTGAAAACAGCTATTTTATCTTGATTTTGCAAGCATAAGCCATTACACACGACATATACATGAATATGACAGTTTGTATACTTAAAAACGGTGTTTTGTAGGCTTTTGCTTGCTTAAAACAACAATTTTATCTTGATTTCACCAACATTAGCCATTATACACGACAGAAACATGAATATGACAGTTTAAATACTTGAAAACAGCATTTTGTATGTTTTTGCAAGCTGAAAACAGCTATTTAATCTTGATTTTGCAAACATAAGCCATTACACACGACATATACATGAATATGACAGTTTGTATACTTAAAAACGGTGTTTTGTAGGCTTTTGCTTGCTTAAAACAACAATTTTATCTTGATTTCACCAACATTAACCATTATACACGACAGAAACATGAATATGACAGTTTAAAAACTTGAAAACAGCATTTTGTATGTTTTTGCAAGCTGAAAACAGCTATTTAATCTTGATTTTGCAAACATAAGCCATTACACAAGACATATACATGAATATGACAGTTTGTATACTTAAAAACGGTGTTTTGTATGCTTTTGCATGCTTAAAACAGCAATTTTATCTTGATTTCACCAACATTAGCCATTATACACGACAGAAACATGAATATGACAGTTTAAATACTTGAAAACAGCATTTTGTATGTTTTTGCAAGCAGAAAACAGCTATTTTATCTTGATTTTGCAAGCATAAGCCATTACACACGACATATACATGAATATGACATTTTGTATACTTAAAAACGGTGTTTTGTATGCTTTTGCTTGCTTAAAACAACATTTTTATCTTGATTTCACTAACATTAGCTATTATACACGACAGAAACATGAATATGACAGTTTAAATACTTGAAAACAGCATTTTGTATGTTTTTGCAAGCTGAAAACAGCTATTTAATCTTGATTTTGCAAACATAAGCCATTACACAAGACATATACATGAATAAGACAGTTTGTATACTTAAAAACGGTGTTTTGTATGCTTTTGCATGCTTAAAACAGCAATTTTATCTTGATTTCACCAACATTAGCCATTATACACGACAGAAAAATGTATATGACAGTTTAAATACTTGAAAACAGCATATTGTATCTTTTTGCATGCTGAAAACAGCTATTTTATCTTGATTTTGCAAACATAAGCCATTACACACGACATATACATGAATATGACAGTTTGTATACTTAAAAACGGTGTTTTGTAGGCTTTTGCTTGCTTAAAACAACAATTTTATCTTGATTTCACCAACATTAGCCATTATACACGACAGAAACATGAATATGACAGTTTAAATACTTGAAAACAGCAATTTGTATGTTTTTGCAAGCTGAAAACAGCTATTTAATCTTGATTTTGCAAACATAAGCCATTACACAAGACATATACATGAATAAGACAGTTTGTATACTTAAAAACGGTGTTTTGTATGCTTTTGCATGCTTAAAACAGCAATTTTATCTTGATTTCACCAACATTAGCCATTATACACGACAGAAACATGACTATGACAGTTTAAATACTTGAAAACGGCATTTTGTATGTTTTTGCAAGCTGAAAACAGCTATTTTATCTTGATTTTGCAAGCATAAGCCATTACACATGACATATACATGAATATGACAGTTTGTATACTTAAAAACAGTGTTTTTTATGCTTTTGCATGCTTAAAACAGCAATTTTATCTTGATTTCACCAACATTAGCCATTATACACGACAGAAACATGAATATGACAGTTTAAATACTTGAAAACAGCATTTTGTATGTTTTTGCAAGCTGAAAACAGCTATTTAATCTTGATTTTGCAAACATAAGCCATTACACAAGACATATACATGAATATGACAGTTTGTATACTTAAAAACGGTGTTTTGTATGCTTTTGCATGCTTAAAACAGCAATTTTATCTTGATTTCACCAACATTAGCCATTATACACGACAGAAACATGAATATGACAGTTTAAATACTTGAAAACAGCATTTTGTATGTTTTGCAAGCAGAAAACAGCTATTTTATCTTGATTTTGCAAGCATAAGCCATTACACACGACATATACATGAATATGACATTTTGTATACTTAAAAACGGTGTTTTGTATGCTTTTGCATGCTTAAAACAGCAATTTGACCTAGATTTCACCAACATTAGCCAATATACACGACAGAAAAATGTATATGACAGTTTAAATACTTGAAAACAGCATTTTGTATCTTTTTGCATGCTGAAAACAGCTATTTTATCTTGATTTTGCAAAAATAAGCCATTACACACGACATATACATGAATATGACAGTTTGTATACTTAAAAACGGTGTTTTGTAGGCTTTTGCTTGCTTAAAACAAAAATTTTATCTTGATTTCACCAACATTAGCTATTATACACGACAGAAACATGAATATGACAGTTTAAATACTTGAAAACAGCATTTTGTATGTTTTTGCAAGCTGAAAACAGCTATTTAATCTTGATTTTGCAAACATAAGCCATTACACAAGACATATACATGAATAAGACAGTTTGTATACTTAAAAACGGTGTTTTGTATGCTTTTGCATGCTTAAAACAGCAATTTTATCTTGATTTCACCAACATTAGCCATTATACACGACAGAAAAATGTATATGACAGTTTAAATACTTGAAAACAGCATATTGTATCTTTTTGCATGCTGAAAACAGCTATTTTATCTTGATTTTGCAAACATAAGCCATTACACACGACATATACATGAATATGACAGTTTGTATACTTAAAAACGGTGTTTTGTAGGCTTTTGCTTGCTTAAAACAAAAATTTTATCTTGATTTCACCAACATTAGCCATTATACACGACAGAAACATGACTATGACAGTTTAAATACTTGAAAACGGCATTTTGTATGTTTTTGCAAGCTGAAAACAGCTATTTTATCTTGATTTTGCAAACATAAGCCACTACACACGACATATACATGAATATGACAGTTTGTATACTTAAAAACCGTGTTTTGTATGCTTTTGCATGCTTAAAACAGCAATTTTATTTTGATTTTACCAACATTAGCCATCATACACGACAGAAACATGAATATAACAGTTTAAATCCTTTAAAACAGCATTTTGTATGTTTTTGCAAGCTGAAAACAGCTATTTTATCTTGATTTTGCAAACATAAGCCATTACACACGACATATACATGAATATGACAGTTTGTATACTTAAAAACGGTGTTTTGTATGCTTTTGCATGCTTACAACAGCAATTTTATCTTGATTTCACCAACATTAGCCATTATACACGACAGAAACATGAATATGACAGTTTAAATACTTAAAAACAGTATTTTGTATGTTTTTGCAAGCTGAAAACAGCTATTTTATCTTGATTTTGCAAACATAAGCCATTACACACGACATATACTTGAATATGACAGTTTGTATACTTAAAAACGGTGTTTTGTATGCTTTTGCATGCTTAAAACAGCAAATTTATCTTGATTTCACCAACATTAGCCACTATACACGACAGAAACATGAATATGACAGTTTAAATACTTGAAATCAGCATTTTGTATGTTTTTGCAAGCTGAAAACAGCTATTTTATCTTGATTTTGCAAGCATAAGCCATTACACAAGACATATACATGAATATGACAGTTTGTATACTTAAAAACGGTGTTTTGTATGCTTTCGCATGCTTAAAACAGCAATTTTATCTTGATTTCACCAACATTAGCCATTATACAAGACAGAAACATGAATATGACAGTTTAAATACTTAAAAACAGCATTTTGTATGTTTTTGCAAGCTGAAAACAGCTATTTTATCTTGATTTTGCAAACATAAGCCATTACACACGACATATACATGAATATGACAGTTTGTATACTTAAAAACGGTGTTTTGTAGGCTTCTGCTTGCTTAAAACAACAATTTTATCTTGATTTCACCAACATTAGCCATTATACACGACAGAAACATGAATATGACAGTTTAAATACTTGAAAACAGCATTTTGTATGTTTTTGCAAGCTGAAAACAGCTATTTAATCTTGATTTTGCAAACATAAGCCATTACACAAGACATATACATGAATATGACAGTTTGTATACTTAAAAACGGTGTTTTGTATGCTTTTGCATGCTTAAAACAGCAATTTTATCTTGATTTCACCAACATTAGCCATTATACACGACAGAAACATGAATATGACAGTTTAAATACTTGAAAACAGCATTTTGTATGTTTTTGCAAGCAGAAAACAGCTATTTTATCTTGATTTTGCAAGCATAAGCCATTACACACGACATATACATGAATATGACATTTTGTATACTTAAAAACGGTGTTTTGTATGCTTTTGCATGCTTAAAACAGCAATTTTATCTTGATTTCACCAACATTAGTCATTATACAAGACAGAAACATGAATATGACAGTTTAAATACTTGAAAACAGCATTTTGAATGTTTTTGCAAGCTGAAAACAGCTATTTTATCTTGATTTTGCAAGCATAAGCCATTACACACGACATATACATGAATATGACAGTTTGTATACTTAAAAACGGTGTTTTGTAGGCTTTTGCTTGCTTAAAACAACAATTTTATCTTGATTTCACAAACATTAGCCATTATACACGACAGAAACATGAATATGACAGTTTAAATACTTGAAAACAGCATTTTGTATGTTTTTGCAAGCTGAAAACAGCTATTTAATCTTGATTTTGCAAACATAAGCCATTACACACGACATATACATGAATATGACAGTTTGTATACTTAAAAACGGTGTTTTGTAGGCTTTTGCTTGCTTAAAACAACAATTTTATCTTGATTTCACCAACATTAGCCATTATACACGACAGAAACATGAATATGACAGTTTAAAAACTTGAAAACAGCATTTTGTATGTTTTTGCAAGCTGAAAACAGCTATTTAATCTTGATTTTGCAAACATAAGCCATTACACAAGACATATACATGAATATGACAGTTTGTATACTTAAAAACGGTGTTTTGTATGCTTTTGCATGCTTAAAACAGCAATTTTATCTTGATTTCACCAACATAAGCCATTATACACGACAGAAACATGAATATGACAGTATAAATACTTGAAAACAGCATTTTGAATGTTTTTGCAAGCTGAAAACAGCTATTTTATCTTGATTTTGCAAGCATAAGCCATTACACACGACATATACATGAATATGACAGTTTGTATACTTAAAAACGGTGTTTTGTAGGCTTTTGCTTGCTTAAAACAACAATTTTATCTTGATTTCACCAACATTAGCCATTATACACGACAGAAACATGAATATGACAGTTTAAATACTTGAAAACAGCATTTTGTATGTTTTTGCAAGCTGAAAACAGCTATTTAATCTTGATTTTGCAAACATAAGCCATTACACAAGACATATACATGAATATGACAGTTTGTATACTTAAAAACGGTGTTTTGTATGCTTTTGCATGCTTAAAACAGCAATTTTATCTTGATTTCACCAACATTAGCCATTATACACGACAGAAACATGAATATGACAGTTTAAATACTTGAAAACAGCATTTTGTATGTTTTTGCAAGCAGAAAACAGCTATTTTATCTTGATTTTGCAAGCATAAGCCATTACACACGACATATACATGAATATGACATTTTGTATACTTAAAAACGGTGTTTTGTATGCTTTTGCTTGCTTAAAACAACATTTTTATCTTGATTTCACTAACATTAGCTATTATACACGACAGAAACATGAATATGACAGTTTAAATACTTGAAAACAGCATTTTGTATGTTTTTGCAAGCTGAAAACAGCTATTTAATCTTGATTTTGCAAACATAAGCCATTACACAAGACATATACATGAATAAGACAGTTTGTATACTTAAAAACGGTGTTTTGTATGCTTTTGCATGCTTAAAACAGCAATTTTATCTTGATTTCACCAACATTAGCCATTATACACGACAGAAAAATGTATATGACAGTTTAAATACTTGAAAACAGCATATTGTATCTTTTTGCATGCTGAAAACAGCTATTTTATCTTGATTTTGCAAACATAAGCCATTACACACGACATATACATGAATATGACAGTTTGTATACTTAAAAACGGTGTTTTGTAGGCTTTTGCTTGCTTAAAACAACAATTTTATCTTGATTTCACCAACATTAGCCATTATACACGACAGAAACATGACTATGACAGTTTAAATACTTGAAAACGGCATTTTGTATGTTTTTGCAAGCTGAAAACAGCTATTTTATCTTGATTTTGCAAGCATAAGCCATTACACATGACATATACATGAATATGACAGTTTGTATACTTAAAAACAGTGTTTTGTATGCTTTTGCATGCTTAAAACAGCAATTTTATCTTGATTTCACCAACATTAGCCATTATACACGACAGAAACATGAATATGACAGTTTAAATACTTGAAAACAGCATTTTGTATGTTTTTGCAAGCTGAAAACCGCTATTTTATCTTGATTTTGCAAACATAAGCCATTACACACGACATATACATGAATATGACATTTTGTATACTTAAAAACGGTGTTTTGTATGCTTTTGCATGCTTAAAACAGCAATTTTATCTTGATTTCACCAACATAAGCCATTATACACGACAGAAACATGAATATGACAGTATAAATACTTGAAAACAGCATTTTGAATGTTTTTGCAAGCTGAAAACAGCTATTTTATCTTGATTTTGCAAGCATAAGCCATTACACACGACATATACATGAATATGACAGTTTGTATACTTAAAAACGGTGTTTTGTAGGCTTTTGCTTGCTTAAAACAACAATTTTATCTTGATTTCACCAACATTAGCCATTATACACGACAGAAACATGAATATGACAGTTTAAATACTTGAAAACAGCATTTTGTATGTTTTTGCAAGCTGAAAACAGCTATTTAATCTTGATTTTGCAAACATAAGCCATTACACAAGACATATACATAAATATGACAGTTTGTATACTTAAAAACGGTGTTTTGTATGCTTTTGCATGCTTAAAACAGCAATTTTATCTTGATTTCACCAACATTTGCCATTATACACGACAGAAACATGAATATGACAGTTTAAATACTTGAAAACAGCATTTTGTATGTTTTGCAAGCAGAAAACAGCTATTTTATCTTGATTTTGCAAGCATAAGCCATTACACACGACATATACATGAATATGACATTTTGTATACTTAAAAACGGTGTTTTGTATGCTTTTGCATGCTTAAAACAGCAATTTGACCTAGATTTCACCAACATTAGCCAATATACACGACAGAAAAATGTATATGACAGTTTAAATACTTGAAAACAGCATTTTGTATCTTTTTGCATGCTGAAAACAGCTATTTTATCTTGATTTTGCAAAAATAAGCCATTACACACGACATATACATGAATATGACAGTTTGTATACTTAAAAACGGTGTTTTGTAGGCTTTTGCTTGCTTAAAACAAAAATTTTATCTTGATTTCACCAACATTAGCTATTATACACGACAGAAACATGAATATGACAGTTTAAATACTTGAAAACAGCATTTTGTATGTTTTTGCAAGCTGAAAACAGCTATTTAATCTTGATTTTGCAAACATAAGCCATTACACAAGACATATACATGAATAAGACAGTTTGTATACTTAAAAACGGTGTTTTGTATGCTTTTGCATGCTTAAAACAGCAATTTTATCTTGATTTCACCAACATTAGCCATTATATACGACAGAAAAATGTATATGACAGTTTAAATACTTGAAAACAGCATATTGTATCTTTTTGCATGCTGAAAACAGCTATTTTATCTTGATTTTGCAAACATAAGCCATTACACACGACATATACATGAATATGACAGTTTTGTATACTTAAAAACGGTGTTTTGTAGGCTTTTGCTTGCTTAAAACAAAAATTTTATCTTGATTTCACCAACATTAGCCATTATACACGACAGAAACATGAATATGACAGTTTAAATACTTGAAAACAGCATTTTGTATGTTTTTGCAAGCTGAAAACAGCTATTTAATCTTGATTTTGCAAACATAAGCCATTACACAAGACATATACATGAATAAGACAGTTTGTATACTTAAAAACGGTGTTTTGTATGCTTTTGCATGCTTAAAACAGCAATTTTATCTTGATTTCACCAACATTAGCCATTATACACGACAGAAACGTGGATATGACAGTTTAAATACTTGGAAACAGCATTTTGTATGTTTTTGCAAGCTGAAAACAGCTATTTTATCTTGATTTTGCAAGCATAAGCCATTACACATGACATATACATGAATATGACAGTTTGTATACTTAAAAACAGTGTTTTGTATGCTTTTGCATGCTTAAAACAGCAATTTTATCTTGATTTCACCAACATTAGCCATTATACACGACAAAAACATGAATATGACAGTTTAAATACTTGAAAACAGCATTTTGTAAGTTTTTGCAAGCTGAAAACCGCTATTTTATCTTGATTTTGCAAACATAAGCCATTACACACGACATATACATGAATATGACATTTTGTATACTTAAAACGGTGTTTTGTATGCTTTTGCATGCTTAAAACAGCAATTTTATCTTGATTTCACCAACATTAGCCATTATACACGACAGAAACATGAATATGACAGTTTAAATACTTAAAAACAGCATTTTATATGTTTTTGCAAGCTGAAAACAGCTATTTTATCTTGATTTTGCAAACATAAGCCATTACACACGACATATACATAAATATAACAGTTTGTATACTTGAAAACGGTGTTTTGTATGCTTTTGCATGCTTAAAACAGCAATTTTATCTTGATTTCACCAACATTAGCCATTATACACGACAGAAACATGAATATGACAGTTTATATACTTGAAAACAGCATTTTGTATGTTTTTGCAAGCTGAAAACCGCTATTTTATCTTGATTTTGCAAACATAAGCCATTACACACGACATATACATGAATATGACATTTTGTATACTTAAAAACGGTGTTTTGTATGCTTTTGCAAGCTTAAAACAGCAATTTTATCTTGATTTCACCAACATTATCCATTATACACGACAGAAAAATATATATGACAGTTTAAATACTTGAAAACAGCATTATGTATGTTTTTGCAAGCTGAAAACAGCTATTTAATCTTGATTTTGCAAACATAAGCCATTACACAAGACATATACATGAATAAGACAGTTTGTATACTTAAAAACGGTGTTTTGTATGATTTTGCATGCTTAAAACAGCAATTTTATCTTGATTTCACCAACATTAGCCATTATACACGACAGAAACATGAATATGACAGTTTAAATACTTGAAAACAGCATTTTGTATATTTTTGCAAGCTGAAAACAGCTATTTTATCTTGATTTTGCAAACATAAGCCATTACACACGACATATACATGAATATGACAGTTTGTATACTTAAAAACGGTGTTTTGTATGCTTTTGCATGCTTAAAACAGCAAATTTATCTTGATTTCACCAACATTAGCCACTATACACGACAGAAACATGAATATGACAGTTTAAATACTTGAAAACAGCATTTTGTATGTTTTTGCAAGCTGAAAACAGCTATTTTATCTTGATTTTGCAAGCATAAGCCATTACACAAGACATATACATGAATATGACAGTTTGTATACTTAAAAACGGTGTTTTGTATGCTTTTGCATGCTTAAAACAGCAATTTTATCTTGATTTCACCAACATTAGCCATTATACACGACAGAAACATGACTATGACAGTTTAAATACTTGAAAACGGCATTTTGTATGTTTTTGCAAGCTGAAAACAGCTATTTTATCTTGATTTTGCAAACATAAGCCACTACACACGACATATACATGAATATGACAGTTTGTATACTTAAAAACGGTGTTTTGTATGCTTTTGCATGCTTAAAACAGCAATTTTATTTTGATTTTACCAACATTAGCCATCATACACGACAGAAACATGAATATAACAGTTTAAATCCTTTAAATCAGCATTTTGTATGTTTTTGCAAGCTGAAAACAGCTATTTTATCTTGATTTTGCAAACATAAGCCATTACACACGACATATACATGAATATGACAGTTTGTATACTTAAAAACGGTGTTTTGTATGCTTTTGCATGCTTACAACAGCAATTTTATCTTGATTTCACCAACATTAGCCATTATACACGACAGAAACATGAATATGACAGTTTAAATACTTAAAAACAGCATTTTGTATGTTTTTGCAAGCTGAAAACAGCTATTTTATCTTGATTTTGCAAACATAAGCCATTACACACGACATATACATGAATATGACAGTTTGTATACTTAAAAACGGTGTTTTGTATGCTTTTGCATGCTTAAAACAGCAAATTTATCTTGATTTCACCAACATTAGCCACTATACACGACAGAAACATGAATATGACAGTTTAAATACTTGAAATCAGCATTTTGTATGTTTTTGCAAGCTGAAAACAGCTATTTTATCTTGATTTTGCAAGCATAAGCCATTACACAAGACATATACATGAATATGACAGTTTGTATACTTAAAAACGGTGTTTTGTATGCTTTTGCATGCTTAAAACAGCAATTTTATCTTGATTTCACCAACATTAGCCATTATACACGACAGAAACATGAATATGACAGTTTAAATACTTAAAAACAGCATTTTGTATGTTTTTGCAAGCTGAAAACAGCTATTTTATCTTGATTTTGCAAACATAAGCCATTACACACGACATATACATGAATATGACAGTTTGTATACTTAAAAACGGTGTTTTGTAGGCTTCTGCTTGCTTAAAACAACAATTTTATCTTGATTTCACCAACATTAGCCATTATACACGACAGAAACATGAATATGACAGTTTAAATACTTGAAAAAAGCATTTTGTATGTTTTTGCAAGCTGAAAACAGCTATTTAATCTTGATTTTGCAAACATAAGCCATTACACAAGACATATACATGAATATGACAGTTTGTATACTTAAAAACGGTGTTTTGTATGCTTTTGCATGCTTAAAACAGCAATTTTATCTTGATTTCACCAACATTAGCCATTATACACGACAGAAACATGAATATGACAGTTTAAATACTTGAAAACAGCATTTTGTATGTTTTTGCAAGCAGAAAACAGCTATTTTATCTTGATTTTGCAAGCATAAGCCATTACACACGACATATACATGAATATGACATTTTGTATACTTAAAAACGGTGTTTTGTATGCTTTTGCATGCTTAAAACAGCAATTTGACCTAGATTTCACCAACATTAGCCAATATACACGACAGAAAAATGTATATGACAGTTTAAATACTTGAAAACAGCATTTTGTATCTTTTTGCATGCTGAAAACAGCTATTTTATCTTGATTTTGCAAACATAAGCCATTACACACGACATATACATGAATATGACAGTTTGTATACTTAAAAACGGTGTTTTGTAGGCTTTTGCTTGCTTAAAACAACAATTTTATCTTGATTTCACCAACATTAGCTATTATACACGACAGAAACATGAATATGACAGTTTAAATACTTGAAAACAGCATTTTGTATGTTTTTGCAAGCTGAAAACAGCTATTTAATCTTGATTTTGCAAACATAAGCCATTACACAAGACATATACATGAATAAGACAGTTTGTATACTTAAAAACGGTGTTTTGTATGCTTTTGCATGCTTAAAACAGCAATTTTATCTTGATTTCACCAACATTAGCCATTATACACGACAGAAAAATGTATATGACAATTTAAATACTTGAAAACAGCATATTGTATCTTTTTGCATGCTGAAAACAGCTATTTTATCTTGATTTTGCAAACATAAGCCATTACACACGACATATACATGAATATGACAGTTTGTATACTTAAAAACGGTGTTTTGTAGGCTTTTGCTTGCTTATAACAACAATTTTATCTTGATTTCACCAACATTAGCCATTATACACGACAGAAACATGAATATGACAGTTTAAATACTTGAAAACAGCATTTTGTATGTTTTTGCAAGCTGAAAACAGCTATTTAATCTTGATTTTGCAAACATAAGCCATTACACAAGACATATACATGAATAAGACAGTTTGTATACTTAAAAACGGTGTTTTGTATGCTTTTGCATGCTTAAAACAGCAATTTTATCTTGATTTCACCAACATTAGCCATTATACACGACAGAAACATGACTATGACAGTTTAAATACTTGAAAACGGCATTTTGTATGTTTTTGCAAGCTGAAAACAGCTATTTTATCTTGATTTTGCAAGCATAAGCCATTACACATGACATATACATGAATATGACAGTTTGTATACTTAAAAACAGTGTTTTGTATGCTTTTGCATGCTTAAAACAGCAATTTTATCTTGATTTCACCAACATTAGCCATTATACACGACAGAAACATGAATATGACAGTTTAAATACTTGAAAACAGCATTTTGTAAGTTTTTGCAAGCTGAAAACCGCTATTTTATCTTGATTTTGCAAACATAAGAAATTACACACGACATATACATGAATATGACATTTTGTATACTTAAAACGGTGTTTTGTATGCTTTTTCATGCTTAAAACAGCAATTTTATCTTGATTTCACCAACATTAGCCATTATACACGACAGAAACATGAATATGACAGTTTATATACTTGAAAACAGCATTTTGTATGTTTTTGCAAGCTGAAAACCGCTATTTTATCTTGATTTTGCAAACATAAGCCATTACACACGACATATACATGAATATGACATTTTGTATACTTAAAAACGGTGTTTTGTATGCTTTTGCAAGCTTAAAACAGCAATTTTATCTTGATTTCACCAACATTATCCATTATACACGACAGAAAAATATATATGAGAGTTTAAATACTTGAAAACAGCATTATGTATGTTTTTGCAAGCTGAAAACAGCTATTTAATCTTGATTTTGCAAACATAAGCCATTACACAAGACATATACATGAATAAGACAGTTTGTATACTTAAAAACGGTGTTTTGTATGATTTTGCATGCTTAAAACAGCAATTTTATCTTGATTTCACCAACATTAGCCATTATACACGACAGAAACATGAATATGACAGTTTAAATACTTGAAAACAGCATTTTGTATATTTTTGCAAGCTGAAAACAGCTATTTTATCTTGATTTTGCAAACATAAGCCATTACACACGACATATACATAAATATAACAGTTTGTATACTTGAAAACGGTGTTTTGTATGCTTTTGCATGCTTAAAACTTCAATTTTGTCTTGATTTCACCAACATTAGCCATTATACACGACAGAAACATGAATATGACAGTTTAAATACTTGAAAACAGCATTTGGTATGTTTTTGCAAGCTGAAAACAGCTATTTTATCTTGATTTTGCAAACATAAGCCATTACACACGACATATACATTAATATGACAGTTTGTATACTTAAAAACGGTGTTTTGTATGCTTTTGCATGCTTAAAACAGCAATTTTATCTTGATTTCATCAACATTAGCCATTATACACGACAGAAACATGACTATGACAGTTTAAATACTTAAAAACGGCATTTTGTATGTTTTTGCAAGCTGAAAACAGCTATTTTATCTTGATTTTGCAAGCATAAGCCATTACACATGACATATACATGAATATGACAGTTTGTATACTTAAAAACAGTGTTTTGTATGCTTTTGCATGCTTAAAACAGCAATTTTATCTTGATTTCACCAACATTAGCCATTATACACGACAGAAACATGAATATGACAGTTTAAATACTTGAAAACAGCATTTTGTAAGTTTTTGCAAGCTGAAAACCGCTATTTTATCTTGATGTTGCAAACATAAGCCATTACACACGACATATACATGAATATGACATTTTGTATACTTAAAACGGTATTTTGTATGCTTTTGCATGCTTAAAACAGCAATTTTATCTTGATTTCACCAACATTAGCCACTATACACGACAGAAACATGAATATGACAGTTTAAATACTTGAAAACAGCATTTTGTATGTTTTTGCAAGCTGAAAACAGCTATTTTATCTTGATTTTGCAAGCATAAGCCATTACACAAGACATATACATGAATATGACAGTTTGTATACTTGAAAACGGTGTTTTGATTGCTTTTGCATGTTTAAAACTGCAATTTTATCTTGATTTCACCAACATTAGCCATTATACATGACAGAAACATTAATATGACAGTTTAAATACTTGAAAACAGCATTTTGTATGTTTTTGCAAGTTGAAAACCGCTATTTTATCTTGATTTTGCAAACATAAGCCATTACACACGACATATACATGAATATGACAGTTTGTATGCTTGAAAACGGTGTTTTGTATGCTTTTGCATGCCTAAAACTGCAATTTTATCTTGATTTCACCAACATTATCCATTATACACGACAGAAAAATATATATGACAGTTTAAATACTTAAAAACAGCATTTTGTATGTTTTTGCAAGCTGAAAACAGCTATTTTATCTTGATTTTGCAAACATAAGCCATTACACACGACATATACATGAATATGACAGTTTGTATACTTGAAAACGGTGTTTTGTATGCTTTTGCATGTTTAAAACTGCAATTTTATCTTGATTTCACCAACATTAGCCATTATACACGACAGAAACATGAATATGACAGTTTAAATACTTGAAAACAGCATTTTGTATGTTTTTGCAAGCTGAAAACAGCTATTTTGACTTGATTTTGAAAACATAAGCCATTACACACGACATATACATAAATATGACAGTTTATATACTTAAAAACGGTGTTTTGTATGCTTTTGCATGCTTAAAACAGCAATTTTATCTTGATTTCACCAACATTAGCCATTATTCACGACAGAAACATGAATATGACAGATTAAATACTTGAAAACAGCATTTTGTATGTTTTTGCAAGCTCAAAACAGCTATTTTATTTTGATTTTGCAAGCATAAGCCATTACACACGACATATACATGAATATGACAGTTTGTATACTTAAAAACGGTGTTTTGTATGCTTTTGCATGCTTAAAACAGCAATTTTATCTTGATTTCACCAACATTAGCCATTATACACGACAGAAACATGAATATGACAGTTTAAAAACTTGAAAACAGCATTTTGTATGTTTTTGCAAGCTTAAAACCGCTATTTTATCTTGATTTTGCAAACATAAGCCATTACACACGACATATACATGAATATGACATTTTGTATACATAAAAACGGTGTTTTGTTTGCTTTTGCATGCTTAAAACAGCAATTTTATCTTGATTTCAACAACATTAGCCATTATACACGACAGAAACATGAATATGACAGTTTAAATACTTGAAAACAGCATTTTGTATGTTTTTGCAATCTGAAAACAGCAATTTTATCTTGATTTTGCAAACATAAGCCATTACACACGACATATACATGAATATGACAGTTTGTATACTTAAAAACGGTGTTTTGTATGCTTTTGCATGCTTAAAACAGCAATTTTATCTTGATTTCACCAACATTAGCCATTATACACGACAGAAACATAAATATGACAGTTTAAATACTTGAAAACAGCATTTTGTATGTTTTTGCAAGCTGAAAACAGCTATTTTATCTTGATTTTGCAAGCATAAGCCATTACACACGACATATACATGAATATAACATTTTGTATACTTAAAAACGGTGTTTTGTATGCTTTTGCATGCTTAAAACAGCAATTTTATCTAGTTTTCACCAACATTAGCCATTATACACGACAGAAAAATGTATATGACAGTTTAAATACTTGAAAACAGCATTTTGTATGTTTTTGCAAGCTGAAAACAGCTATTTAATCTTGATTTTGCAAACATAAGCCATTACACACGACATATACATGAATATGACAGTTTTTATACTTAAAAACGGTGTTTTGTAGGCTTTTGCATGCTTAAAACAGCAGTTTTATCTTGATTTCACCAACATTAGCCATTATACACGACAGAAACGTGGATATGACAGTTTAAATACTTGGAAACAGCATTTTGTATGTTTTTGCAAGCTGAAAACAGCTATTTAATCTTGATTTTGCAAACATAAGCCATTACACAAGACATATACATGAATAAGACAGTTTGTATACTTAAAAACGGTGTTTTGTATGCTTTTGCATGTTTAAAATAGCAATTTTATCTTGATTTTACCAACATTAGCCATTTACACGACAGAAACATGAATATGACAGTTTAAATACTTGAAAACAGCATTTTGTATGTTTTTGCAAGCTGAAAACAGCTATTTTATCTTGATTTTGCAAGCATAAGCCATTACACACGACATATACATGAATATGACATTTTGTATACTTAAAAACGGTGTTTTGTATGCTTTTGCATGCTTAAAACAGCAATTTTATTTAGATTTCACCAACATTAGCCATTATACACGACAGAAACATGAATATGACAGTTTAAATACTTGAAAACTGCAATTTGTATGTTTTTGCAAGCTGAAAACAGCTATTTTATCTTGATTTTGCAAAAATAAGCCATTACACACGACATATACATGAATATGACAGTTTGTATACTTAAAAACGGTGTTTTGTATGCTTTTGCATGCTTAAAACAGCAATTTTATCTTGATTCCACCAACATTAGCCATTATACACGACAGAAACATGAATATGACAGTTTAAATATTTGAAAACAGCATTTTGTATGTTTTTGCAAGCTGAAAACAGCTATTTTATCTTGATTTTGCAAGCATGAGCCATTACACACGACATATACATGAATATGACAGTTTGTATACTTAAAAACGGTGTTTTGTATGCTTTTGCATGCCTAAAACAGCAATTTTATCTTGATTTCACCAACATTAGCCATTATACACGACAGAATTATGAATATGACAGTTTAAATACTTGAAAACAGCATTTTGTATGTTTTTGCAAGCTGAAAATAGCTATTTTATCTTGATTTTGCAAGCATAAGCCATTACACACGACATATACATAAATATGACAGTTTTTATACTTAAAAACGGTGTTTTGTATGCTTTTGCATGCTTAAAACAGCAATTTTATCTTGATTTCACCAACATTAGCCATTATACACGACAGAAACATGAATATGACAGTTTAAAAACTTGAAAACAGCATTTTGTATGTTTTTGCAAGCTTAAAACCGCTATTTTATCTTGATTTTGCAAACATAAGCCATTACACACGACATATACATGAATATGACATTTTGTATACATAAAAACGGTGTTTTGTATGCTTTTGCATGCTTAAAACAGCAATTTTATCTTGATTTCAACAACATTAGCCATTATACACGACAGAAACATGAATATGACAGTTTAAATACTTGAAAACAGCATTTTGTATGTTTTTGCAATCTGAAAACAGCAATTTTATCTTGATTTTGCAAACATAAGCCATTACACACGACATATACATGAATATGACAGTTTGTATACTTAAAAACGGTGTTTTGTATGCTTTTGCATGCTTAAAACAGCAATTTTATCTTGATTTCACCAACATTAGCCATTATACACGACAGAAACATAAATATGACAGTTTAAATACTTGAAAACAGCATTTTGTATGTTTTTGCAAGCTGAAAACAGCTATTTTATCTTGATTTTGCAAGCATAAGCCATTACACACGACATATACATGAATATAACATTTTGTATACTTAAAAACGGTGTTTTGTATGCTTTTGCATGCTTAAAACAGCAATTTTATCTAGTTTTCACCAACATTAGCCATTATACACGACAGAAAAATGTATATGACAGTTTAAATACTTGAAAACAGCATTTTGTATGTTTTTGCATGCTAAAACAGCTATTTTATCTTGATTTTGCAAACATAAGCCATTACACACGACATATACATGAATATGACAGTTTTTATACTTAAAAACGGTGTTTTGTAGGCTTTTGCATGCTTAAAACAGCAGTTTTATCTTGATTTCACCAACATTAGCCATTATACACGACAGAAACATGAATATGACAGTTTAAATATTTGAAAACTGCAATTTGTATGTTTTTGCAAGCTGAAAATAGCTATTTTATCTTGATTTTGCAAGCATAAGCCATTACACACGACATATACATGAATATGACAGTTTGTATACTTAAAAACGGTGTTTTGTATGCTTTTGCATGCTTAAAACTGCAATTTTATCTTGATTTCACCAACATTAGCCATTATACACGACAGAAACATGAATATGACAGATTAAATACTTGAAAACAGCATTTTTTATTTTTTTGCAAGCTGAAAACAGCTATTTTATCTTGATTTTGCAAACATAAGCCATTACACACGACATATACATATTATGTAGCCCTATTAGATGCTGACCTAACAAATATGAGATGAATCTTTGAGAGAATATCTCACGTAGTAATAAGAAACCTTTATGATAAGAAATAGTATAAATAAGCGTTAGAGTAAGAAATGTTATCCTTTTTGCTGTAGAAATTCAAAGTATAAACTGCTAAATAAAGCCTGTGTGTTAAAATCGAAAAATTCTTTTTTTTTTATTATATATCGGTCACGATCATATAATTGGCGCAGTCGGATCGGATCACAAATAAAGAAGTCAGTGTGCTGAAAATTCGCCGTAAATCTGTCATCGCTTTATTCAACAATTTCAATTGTTGCTCAGTGTGACCGAACCAAACAATAAGTCTTGCGAAGAAACTCGAAGCCTAACAAGCAAGAAGCCTTCGTAATCAACAATCAACCTAAACAGTGGTTGCATCAGAGGTCTATTCATACGACCCATCAGAGGTCTATTCATACGACCCATCGAATCCACCAGGCCAAGCAGCTCGCAGCTCAAGGTATCCGTCAATT
>CAWWDY010001279.1:0-72663 GCA_963942605.1 Poecilus cupreus
CAAAAACATAGAAAAACGCTGTTTTCATCTATTCAAACTGATAAATTATTGTTTCTTACGTTCAAAACGGTGGATTTTTGTGAAATCACGATAAAATTGCTGTTTTAAACTTGCAAAAACATAGAAAAACGCTGTTTTCAACTATTCAAACTGATAAATTCATGTTTCTTTCGTGCGAAACGGCGATTTATGAGAAATGACGATAAAATTGCTGTTTTAAACTTGCAAAAACATAGAAAAACGCTGTTTTGAACTATTCAAACTGACAAATTCGTGTTTCTTTCGTGCGAAACGGCGATTTATGAGAAATGACGATAAAATTGCTGTTTTAAACTTGCAAAAACAGAAAAACGCTGTTTTCAACTATTCAAACTGATAAATTCATGTTTCTTTCGTGCGAAACGGCGATTTATGAGAAATGACGATAAAATTGCTGTTTTAAACTTGCAAAAACATAGAAAAACGCTGTTTTGAACTATTCAAACTGACAAATTCATGTTTCTTGCGTGCGAAACGGAGATTTATGAGAAATGACGATAAAATTGCTGTTTTAAAGTTGCAAAAACATAGAAAAACGCTGTTTTGAACTATTCAAACTGACAAATTCATGTTTTTTTCGTGTGAAACGGCGATTAATGAGAAATGACGATAAAATTGCTGTTTTAAACTTGCAAAAACTTAGAAAAACGCTGTTTTCAACTATTCAATCTGATAAATTCATGTTTCTTACGTTAGAAACGGTATATTTTTGTGAAATCACGATAAAATTGCTGTTTTAAACTTGCAAAAACATAGAAAAACGCTGTTTTGAACTATTCAAACTGATAAATTCATGTTTCTTTCGTGCGAAACGGCGATTTATGAGAAATGACGATAAAATTGCTGTTTTAAAGTTGCAAAAACATAGGAAAACGCTGTTTTCATCTATTCAAACTGATAAATTCATGTTTCTTACGTTCGAAACGGTGGATTTTTAAAAATCACGATAAAATTGCTGTTTTAAACTTGCAAAAACATAGAAAAACGCTGTTTTGAACTATTCAAACTGTCAAATTCATGTTTCTTTCGTGTGAAACGGCGATTTATGAGAAATGACGATATAATTGCTGTTTTAAACTTGCAAAAACATAGAAAAACGCTGTTTTGAACTATTCAAACTGACAAATTCATGTTTCTTTCGTGCGAAACGGCGATTGATGAGAAATGACGATAAAATTGCTGTTTTAAACTTGCAAAAACATAGAAAAACGCTGTTTTGAATTATTCAAACTTACAAATTCATGTTTCTTTCGTGCGAAACGGCGATTTATGAGAAATGACAATAAAATTGCTGTTTTAAACTTGCAAAAACATAGAAAAACGCTGTTTTGAACTTTTCAAACTGACAAATTCATGTTTCTTTCGTGCGAAACGGCAATTTATGAGAAATGACGATAAAATTGCTGTTTTAAACTTGCAAAAACTTAGAAAAACGCTGTTTTGAACTATTCAAACTAACAAATTCATGTTTCTTTCGTGCGAAACGGCGATTTATAAGAAATGACGATAAAATTGCTGTTTTAAACTTGCAAAAACATAGGAAAACGCAGTTTTGAACTATTCAAACTGACAAATTCATGTTTTTTTCGTGTGAAACGGCGATTTATGAGAAATGACGATAAAATTGCTGTTTTAAACTTGCAAAAACATAGAAAAACGCTGTTTTGAACTATTCAAACTGACAAATTCATGTTTCTTTCGTACGAAACGGCGATTTATGAGAAATGCCGATAAAATTGCTGTTTTAAACTTGCAAAAACTTAGAAAAACGCTGTTTTCAACTATTCAAACTGACAAATTCATGTTTCTTACGTTCGAACCGTAGATTTTTGTGAAATCACGATAAAATTGCTGTTTTAAACTTGCAAAAACATAGAAATACGCTGTTTTGAACTATTCAAACTGATAAATTCATGTTTCTTTCGTGCGAAACGGTGATTTATGAGAAATGACGATAAAATTGCTGTTTTAAACTTGCAAAAACATAGAAAAACGCTGTTTTCATCTATTCAAACTAATAAATTCATGTTTCTTACGTTCGAAACTGTGGATTTTTGTGAAATCACGATAAAATTGCTGTTTTAAACTTGCAAAAACATAGAAAAACGCTGTTTTCAACTATTCAAACTGATAAATTTATGTTTCTTTCGTGCGAAACGGCGATTTATGAGAAATGACGATAAAATTGCTGTTTTAAACTTGCAAAAACATAGAAAAACGCTGTTTTGAACTATTCAAACTGACAAATTCATGTTTCTTTCGTGCGAAACGGCGATTTATGAGAAATGATAATAAAATTGCTGTTTTAAACTTGCAAAAACATAGAAAAACGCTGTTTTGAACTATTCAAACTGACAAATTCATGTTTCTTTCGTGCGAAACGGCAATTTATGAGAAATGACGATAAAATTGCTGTTTTAAACTTGCAAAAACTTAGAAAAACGCTGTTTTCAACTATTCAAACTGATAAATTCATGTTTCTTTCGTGCGAAACGGCGATTTATAAGAAACGACGATAAAATTGCTGTTTTAAACTTGCAAAAACATAGAAAAACGCTGTTTTGAACTATTCAAACTGACAAATTCATGTTTCTTTCGTGCGAAACGGCGATTTATGAGAAATGACGATAAAATTGCTGTTTTAAACTTGCAAAAACATAGAAAAACGCTGTTTTGAACTACTCAAACTGACAAATTCATGTTTCTTTCGTGCGAAACGGAGATTTATGAGAAATGACGATAAAATTGCTGTTTTAAACTTGCAAAAACATAGAAAAACGCTGTTTTCAACTATTCAAACTGATAAATTCATGTTTCTTTCGTGCGAAACGGCGATTTATGAAAAATGACGATAAAATTGCTGTTTTAAACTTGCAAAAACATAGAAAAACGCTGTTTTGAACTATTCAAACTGACAAATTCATGTTTCTTTCGTGCGAAACGGCGATTTATAAGAAATGACGATAAAATTGCTGCTTTAAACTTGCAAAAACATAGGAAAACGCTGTTTTCATCTATTCAAACTGATAAATTCATGTTTCTTACGTTCGAAACGGTGGATTTTTGTGAAATCACGATAAAATTGCTGTTTTAAACTTGCAAAAACATAGAAAAACGCTGTTTTCAACTATTCAAACTGATAAATTCATGTTTCTTTCGTGCGAAACGGCGATTTATGAGAAATGACGATAAAATTGCTGTTTTAAACTTGCAAAAACATAGAAAAACGCTGTTTTGAATTATTCAAACTTACAAATTCATGTTTCTTTCGTGCGAAACGGCGATTTATGAGAAATGACAATAAAATTGCTGTTTTAAACTTGCAAAAACATAGAAAAACGCTGTTTTGAACTTTTCAAACTGACAAATTCATGTTTCTTTCGTGCGAAACGGCAATTTATGAGAAATGACGATAAAATTGCTGTTTTAAACTTGCAAAAACTTAGAAAAACGCTATTTTGAACTATTCAAACTGATAAATTCTTGTTTCTTACGTTCGAAACGGTGGATTTTTGTGAAATCACGATAAAATTGCTGTTTTAAACTTGCAAAAACATAGAAAAACGCTGTTTTCAACTATTCAAACTGATAAATTCATGTTTCTTTCGTGCTAAACGGCGATTTATGAGAAATGACGATAAAATTGCTGTTTTAAACTTGCAAAAACATAGAAAAACGCTGTTTTGAACTATTCAAACTGACAAATTCGTGTTTCTTTCGTGCGAAACGGCGATTTATGAGAAATGACGAAAAAATTGGTGTTTTAAACTTGCAAAAACATAGAAAAACGCTGTTTTCAACTATTCAAACTGATAAATTCATGTTTCTTTCGTGCGAAACGGCGATTTATGAGAAATGACGATAAAATTGCTGTTTTAAACTTGCAAAAACATAGAAAAACGCTGTTTTCAACTATTCAAACTGATAAATTCATGTTTCTTTCGTGCGAAACGGCGATATATAAGAAATGACGATAAAATTGCTGTTTTAAACTTGCAAAAACATAGAAAAACGCTGTTTTGAACTATTCAAACTGACAAATTCATGTTTTTTTCGTGTGAAACGGCGATTTATGAGAAATGACGATAAAATTGCTGTTTTAAACTTGCAAAAACATAGAAAAACGCTGTTTTGAACTACTCAAACTGACAAATTCATGTTTCTTTCGTGCGAAACGGAGATTTATGAGAAATGACGATAAAATTGCTGTTTTAAACTTGCAAAAACATAGAAAAACGCTGTTTTCAACTATTCAAACTGATAAATTCATGTTTCTTTCGTGCGAAACGGCGATTTATGAAAAATGACGATAAAATTGCTGTTTTAAACTTGCAAAAACATAGAAAAACGCTGTTTTGAACTATTCAAACTGACAAATTCATGTTTCTTTCGTGCGAAACGGCGATTTATAAGAAATGACGATAAAATTGCTGCTTTAAACTTGCAAAAACATAGGAAAACGCTGTTTTCATCTATTCAAACTGATAAATTCATGTTTCTTACGTTCGAAACGGTGGATTTTTGTGAAATCACGATAAAATTGCTGTTTTAAACTTGCAAAAACATAGAAAAACGCTGTTTTCAACTATTCAAACTGATAAATTCATGTTTCTTTCGTGCGAAACGGCGATTTATGAGAAATGACGATAAAATTGCTGTTTTAAACTTGCAAAAACATAGAAAAACGCTGTTTTGAATTATTCAAACTTACAAATTCATGTTTCTTTCGTGCGAAACGGCGATTTATGAGAAATGACAATAAAATTGCTGTTTTAAACTTGCAAAAACATAGAAAAACGCTGTTTTGAACTTTTCAAACTGACAAATTCATGTTTCTTTCGTGCGAAACGGCAATTTATGAGAAATGACGATAAAATTGCTGTTTTAAACTTGCAAAAACTTAGAAAAACGCTATTTTGAACTATTCAAACTAACAAATTCATGTTTCTTTCGTGCGAAACGGCGATATATAAGAAATGACGATAAAATTGCTGTTTTAAAACTTGCAAAAACATAGAAAAAACGCTGTTTTGAACTATTCAAACTGACAAATTCATGTTTTTTTCGTGTGAAACGGCGATTTATGAGAAATGACGATAAAATTGCTGTTTTAAACTTGCAAAAACATAGAAAAACGCTGTTTTGAACTATTCAAACTGACAAATTCATGTTTCTTTCGTGCGAAACGGCGATTTATGAGAAATGACGATAAAATTGCTGTTTTAAACTTGCAAAAACTTAGAAAAACGCTGTTTTCAACTATTCAATCTGATAAATTCATGTTTCTTACGTTCGAAACCGTAGATTTTTGTGAAATCACGATAAAATTGCTGTTTTAAACTTGCAAAAACATAGAAAAACGCTGTTTTGAACTATTCAAACTGATAAATTCATGTTTCTTTCGTGCGAAACGGCGATTTATGAGAAATGACGATAAAATTGCTGTTTTAAACTTGCAAAAACATAGAAAAACGCTGTTTTCATCTATTCAAACTGATAAATTCATGTTTCTTACGTTCGAAACTGTGGATTTTTGTGAAATCACGATAAAATAGCTGTTTTAAACTTGCAAAAACATAGAAAAACGCTGTTTTCAACTATTCAAACTGATAAATTCATGTTTCTTTCGTGCGAAACGGCGATTTATGAGAAATGACGATAAAATTGCTGTTTTAAACTTGCAAAAACATAGAAAAACGCTGTTTTGTACTATTCAAACTGACAAATTCATGTTTCTTTCGTGCGAAACGGCGATTTATGAGAAATGACGATAAAATTGCTGTTTTAAACTTGCAAAAACTTAGAAAAACGCTGTTTTCAACTATTCAAACTGATAAATTCATGTTTCTTTCGTGCGAAACGGCGATTTATGAAAAATGACGATAAAATTGCTGTTTTAAACTTGCAAAAACATAGAAAAACGTTGTTTTGAACTATTCAAACTGACAAATTCATGTTTCTTTATTGCGAAACGGCGATTTATAAGAAATGACGATAAAATTGCTGTTTTAAACTTGCAAAAACATAGAAAAACGCTGTTTTGAACTATTCAAACTGACAAATTCATGTTTCTTTCGTGCGAAATGGAGATTTATGAGAAATGACGATAAAATTGCTGTTTTAAACTTGCAAAAACATAGAAAAACGCTGTTTTCAACTATTCAAACTGATAAATTCATGTTTCTTTCGTGCGAAACGGCGATTTATGAAAAATGACGATAAAATTGCTGTTTTAAACTTGCAAAAACATAGAAAAACGTTGTTTTGAACTATTCAAACTGACAAATTCATGTTTCTTTAATGCGAAACGGCGATTTATGAGAAATGACGATAAAATTGCTGTTTTAAAGTTGCAAAAACATAGAAAAACGCTGTTTTGAACTATTCAAACTGACAAATTCATGTTTTTTTCGTGTGAAACGGCGATTAATGAGAAATGACGATAAAATTGCTGTTTTAAACTTGCAAAAACTTAGAAAAACGCTGTTTTCAACTATTCAATCTGATAAATTCATGTTTCTTACGTTCGAAACGGTATATTTTTGTGAAATCACGATAAAATTGCTGTTTTAAACTTGCAAAAACATAGAAAAACGCTGTTTTGAACTATTCAAACTGATAAATTCATGTTTCTTTCGTGCGAAACGGCGATTTATGAGAAATGACGATAAAATTGCTGTTTTAAAGTTGCAAAAACATAGGAAAACGCTGTTTTCATCTATTCAAACTGATAAATTCATGTTTCTTACGTTCGAAACGGTGGATTTTTGTAAAATCACGATAAAATTGCTGTTTTAAACTTGCAAAAACTTAGAAAAACGCTGTTCTCAACTATTCAAACTGATAAATTCATGTTTCTTTCGTGCGAAACGGCGATTTATTAGAAATGACGATAAAATTGCTGTTTTAAACTTGCAAAAACATAGAAAAACGCTGTTTTGAATTATTCAAACTTACAAATTCATGTTTCTTTCGTGCGAAACGGCGATTTATGAGAAATGACAATAAAATTGCTGTTTTAAACTTGCAAAAACATAGAAAAACGCTGTTTTGAACTTTTCAAACTGACAAATTCATGTTTCTTTCTTGCGAAACGGCAATTTATGAGAAATGACGATAAAATTGCTGTTTTAAACTTGCAAAAACTTAGAAAAACGCTGTTTTGAACTATTCAAACTAACAAATTCATGTTTCTTTCGTGCGAAACGGCGATTTATAAGAAATGACGAGAAAATTGCTGTTTTAAACTTGCAAAAACATAGGAAAACGCTGTTTTGAACTATTCAAACTGACAAATTCATGTTTTTTTCGTGTGAAACGGCGATTTATGAGAAATGACGTAAAAATTGCTGTTTTAAACTTGCAAAAACATAGAAAAACGCTGTTTTGAACTATTCAAACTGACAAATTCATGTTTCTTTCGTACGAAACGGCGATTTATGAGAAATGCCGATAAAATTGCTGTTTTAAACTTGCAAAAACTTAGAAAAACGCTGTTTTCAACTATTCAAACTGACAAATTCATGTTTCTTACGTTCGAACCGTAGATTTTTGTGAAATCACGATAAAATTGCTGTTTTAAACTTGCAAAAACATAGAAAAACGCTGTTTTGAACTATTCAAACTGATAAATTCATGTTTCTTTCGTGCGAAACGGCGATTTATGAGAAATGACGATAAAATTGCTGTTTTAAACTTGCAAAAACATAGAAAAACGCTGTTTTCATCTATTCAAACTGATAAATTCATGTTTCTTACGTTCGAAACTGTGGATTTTTGTGAAATCACGATAAAATTGCTGTTTTAAACTTGCAAAAACATAGAAAAACGCTGTTTTCAACTATTCAAACTGATAAATTCATGTTTCTTTCGTGCGAAACGGCGATTTATGAGAAATGACGATAAAATTGCTGTTTTAAACTTGCAAAAACATAGAAAAACGCTGTTTTGAACTATTCAAACTGACAAATTCATGTTTCTTTCGTGCGAAACGGCGATTTATGAGAAATGATAATAAAATTGCTGTTTTAAACTTGCAAAAACATAGAAAAACGCTGTTTTGAACTATTCAAACTGACAAATTCATGTTTCTTTCGTGCGAAACGTCAAATTATGAGAAATGACGATAAAATTGCTGTTTTAAACTTGCAAAAACTTAGAAAAACGCTGTTTTCAACTACTCAAACAGATAAATTCATGTTTCTTTCGTGCGAAACGGCGATTTATAAGAAACGACGATAAAATTGCTGCTTTAAACTTGCAAAAACATAGAAAAACGCTGTTTTGAACTATTCAAACTGACAAATTCATGTTTTTTTCGTGTGAAACGGCGATTTATGAGAAATGACGATAAAATTGCTGTTTTAAACTTGCAAAAACATAGAAAAACGCTATTTTGTACTATTCAAACTGATAAATTCTTGTTTCTTACGTTCGAAACGGTGGATTTTTGTGAAATCACGATAAAATTGCTGTTTTAAACTTGCAAAAACATAGAAAAACGCTGTTTTCAACTATTCAAACTGATAAATTCATGTTTCTTTCGTGCGAAACGGCGATTTATGAGAAATGACGATAAAATTGCTGTTTTAAACTTGCAAAAACATAGAAAAACGCTGTTTTGAACTATTCAAACTGACAAATTCGTGTTTCTTTCGTGCGAAACGGCGATTTATGAGAAATGACGATAAAATTGGTGTTTTAAACTTGCAAAAACATAGAAAAACGCTGTTTTCAACTATTCAAACTGATAAATTCATGTTTCTTTCGTGCGAAACGGCGATTTATGAGAAATGACGATAAAATTGCTGTTTTAAACTTGCAAAAACATAGAAAAACGCTGTTTTGAACTACTCAAACTGACAAATTCATGTTTCTTTCGTGCGAAACGGAGATTTATGAGAAATGACGATAAAATTGCTGTTTTAAACTTGCAAAAACATAGAAAATCGCTGTTTTCAACTATTCAAACTGATAAATTCATGTTTCTTTCGTGCGAAACGGCGATTTATGAAAAATGACGATAAAATTGCTGTTTTAAACTTGCAAAAACATAGAAAAACGCTGTTTTGAACTATTCAAACTGACAAATTCATGTTTCTTTCGTGCGAAACGGCGATTTATAAGAAATGACGATAAAATTGCTGTTTTAAACTTGCAAAAACATAGGAAAACGCTGTTTTCATCTATTCAAACTGATAAATTCATGTTTCTTACGTTCGAAACGGTGGATTTTTGTGAAATCACGATAAAATTGCTGTTTTAAACTTGCAAAAACATAGAAAAACGCTGTTTTCAACTATTCAAACTGATAAATTCATGTTTCTTTCGTGCGAAACGGCGATTTATGAGAAATGACGATAAAATTGCTGTTTTAAACTTGCAAAAACATAGAAAAACGCTGTTTTGAATTATTCAAACTTACAAATTCATGTTTCTTTCGTGCGAAACGGCGATTTATGAGAAATGACAATAAAATTGCTGTTTTAAACTTGCAAAAACATAGAAAAACGCTGTTTTGAACTTTTCAAACTGACAAATTCATGTTTCTTTCGTGCGAAACGGCAATTTATGAGAAATGACTATAAAATTGCTGTTTTAAACTTGCAAAAACTTAGAAAAACGCTGTTTTGAACTATTCAAACTAACAAATTCATGTTTCTTTCGTGCGAAACGGCGATATATAAGAAATGACGATAAAATTGCTGTTTTAAACTTGCAAAAACATAGAAAAACGCTGTTTTGAACTATTCAAACTGACAAATTCATGTTTTTTTCGTGTGAAACGGCGATTTATGAGAAATGACGATAAAATTGCTGTTTTAAACTTGCAAAAACATAGAAAAACGCTGTTTTGAACTATTCAAACTGACAAATTCATGTTTCTTTCGTGCGAAACGGCGATTTATGAGAAATGACGATAAAATTGCTGTTTTAAACTTGCAAAAACTTAGAAAAACGCTGTTTTCAACTATTCAATCTGATAAATTCATGTTTCTTACGTTCGAAACCGTAGATTTTTGTGAAATCACGATAAAATTGCTGTTTTAAACTTGCAAAAACATAGAAAAACGCTGTTTTGAACTATTCAAACTGATAAATTCATGTTTCTTTCGTGCGAAACGGCGATTTATGAGAAATGACGATAAAATTGCTGTTTTAAACTTGCAAAAACATAGAAAATCGCTGTTTTCATCTATTCAAACTGATAAATTCATGTTTCTTACGTTCGAAACTGTGGATTTTTGTGAAATCACGATAAAATTGCTGTTTTAAACTTGCAAAAACATAGAAAAACGCTGTTTTCAACTATTCAAACTGATAAATTCATGTTTCTTTCGTGCGAAACGGCGATTTATGAGAAATGACGATAAAATTGCTGTTTTAAACTTGCAAAAACATAGAAAAACGCTGTTTTGAACTATTCAAACTGACAAATTCATGTTTCTTTCGTGCGAAACGGCGATTTATGAGAAATGGCAATAAAATTGCTGTTTTAAACTTGCAAAAACATAGAAAAACGCTGTTTTGAACTATTCAAACTGACAAATTCATGTTTCTTTCGTGCGAAACGGCAATTTATGAGAAATGACGATAAAATTGCTGTTTTAAACTTGCAAAAACTTAGAAAAACGCTGTTTTCAACTATTCAAACTGATAAATTCATGTTTCTTACGTTCGAAACGGTGGATTTTTGTGAAATCACGATAAAATTGCTGTTTTAAACTTGCAAAAACATAGAAAAACGCTGTTTTCAACTATTCAAACTGATAAATTCATGTTTCTTTCGTGCGAAACGGCGATTTATGAGAAATGACGATAAAATTGCTGTTTTAAACTTACAAAAACATAGAAAAACGCTGTTTTGAACTATTCAAACTGACAAATTCGTGTTTCTTTCATGCGAAACGGCGATTTATGAGAAATGACGATAAAATTGGTGTTTTAAACTTGCAAAAACATAGAAAAACGCTGTTTTCAACTATTCAAACTGATAAATTCATGTTTCTTTCGTGCGAAACGGCGATTTATGAGAAATGACGATAAAATTGCTGTTTTAAACTTGCAAAAACATAGAAAAACGCTGTTTTGAACTATTCAAACTGACAAATTCATGTTTCTTTCGTGCGAAACGGAGATTTATGAGAAATGACGATAAAATTGCTGTTTTAAACTTGCAAAAACATAGAAAAACGCTGTTTTCAACTATTCAAACTGATAAATTCATGTTTCTTTCGTGCGAAACGGCGATTTATGAAAAATGACGATAAAATTGCTGTTTTAAACTTGCAAAAACATAGAAAAACGCTGTTTTGAACTATTCAAACTGACAAATTCATGTTTCTTTCGTGCGAAACGGCGATTTATAAGAAATGACGATAAAATTGCTGTTTTAAACTTGCAAAAACATAGAAAAACGCTGTTTTGAACTATTCAAACTGACAAATTCATGTTTTTTTCGTGTGAAACGGCGATTTATGAGAAATGACGATAAAATTGCTGTTTTAAACTTGCAAAAACTTAGAAAAACGCTGTTTTCAACTATTCAATCTGATAAATTCATGTTTCTTACGTTCGAAACGGTATATTTTTGTGAAATCACTATAAAATTGCTGTTTTAAACTTGCAAAAACATAGAAAAACGCTGTTTTGAACTATTCAAACTGACAAATTCATGTTTTTTTCGTGTGAAACGGCGATTTATGAGAAATGACGATAAAATTGCTGTTTTAAACTTGCAAAAACATAGAAAAACGCTGTTTTGAACTATTCAAACTGACAAATTCATGTTTCTTTCGTGCGAAACGGCGATTTATGAGAAATGACGATAAAATTGCTGTTTTAAACTTGCAAAAACTTAGAAAAACGCTGTTTTCAACTATTCAATCTGATAAATTCATGTTTCTTACGTTCGAAACCGTAGATTTTTGTGAAATCACGATAAAATTGCTGTTTTAAACTTGCAAAAACATAGAAAAACGCTGTTTTGAACTATTCAAACTGATAAATTCATGTTTCTTTCGTGCGAAACGGCGATTTATGAGAAATGACGATAAAATTGCTGTTTTAAACTTGCAAAAACATAGAAAAACGCTGTTTTCATCTATTCAAACTGATAAATTCATGTTTCTTACGTTCGAAACTGTGGATTTTTGTGAAATCACGATAAAATTGCTGTTTTAAACTTGCAAAAACATAGAAAAACGCTGTTTTCAACTATTCAAACTGATAAATTCATGTTTCTTTCGTGCGAAACGGCGATTTATGAGAAATGACGATAAAATTGCTGTTTTAAACTTGCAAAAACATAGAAAAACGCTGTTTTGAACTATTCAAACTGACAAATTCATGTTTCTTTCGTGCGAAACGGCGATTTATGAGAAATGGCAATAAAATTGCTGTTTTAAACTTGCAAAAACATAGAAAAACGCCGTTTTGAACTATTCAAACTGACAAATTCATGTTTCTTTCGTGCGAAACGGCAATTTATGAGAAATGACGATAAAATTGCTGTTTTAAACTTGCAAAAACTTAGAAAAACGCTGTTTTCAACTATTCAAACTGATAAATTCATGTTTCTTACGTTCGAAACGGTGGATTTTTGTGAAATCACGATAAAATTGCTGTTTTAAACTTGCAAAAACATAGAAAAACGCTGTTTTCAACTATTCAAACTGATAAATTCATGTTTCTTTCGTGCGAAACGGCGATTTATGAGAAATGACGATAAAATTGCTGTTTTAAACTTGCAAAAACATAGAAAAACGCTGTTTTGAACTATTCAAACTGACAAATTCGTGTTTCTTTCATGCGAAACGGCGATTTATGAGAAATGACGATAAAATTGGTGTTTTAAACTTGCAAAAACATAGAAAAACGCTGTTTTCAACTATTCAAACTGATAAATTCATGTTTCTTTCGTGCGAAACGGCGATTTATGAGAAATGACGATAAAATTGCTGTTTTAAACTTGCAAAAACATAGAAAAACGCTGTTTTGAACTATTCAAACTGACAAATTCATGTTTCTTTCGTGCGAAACGGAGATTTATGAGAAATGACGATAAAATTGCTGTTTTAAACTTGCAAAAACATAGAAAAACGCTGTTTTCAACTATTCAAACTGATAAATTCATGTTTCTTTCGTGCGAAACGGCGATTTATGAAAAATGACGATAAAATTGCTGTTTTAAACTTGCAAAAACATAGAAAAACGCTGTTTTGAACTATTCAAACTGACAAATTCATGTTTCTTTCGTGCGAAACGGCGATTTATAAGAAATGACGATAAAATTGCTGTTTTAAACTTGCAAAAACATAGAAAAACGCTGTTTTGAACTATTCAAACTGACAAATTCATGTTTTTTTCGTGTGAAACGGCGATTTATGAGAAATGACGATAAAATTGCTGTTTTAAACTTGCAAAAACTTAGAAAAACGCTGTTTTCAACTATTCAATCTGATAAATTCATGTTTCTTACGTTCGAAACGGTATATTTTTGTGAAATCACTATAAAATTGCTGTTTTAAACTTGCAAAAACATAGAAAAACGCTGTTTTGAACTATTCAAACTGATAAATTCATGTTTCTTTCGTGCGAAACGGAGATTTATGAGAAATGACGATAAAATTGCTGTTTTAAAGTTGCAAAAACATAGGAAAACGCTGTTTTCATCTATTCAAACTGATAAATTCATGTTTCTTACGTTCGAAACGGTGGATTTTTGTGAAATCACGATAAAATTGCTGTTTTAAACTTGCAAAAACATAGAAAAACGCTGTTTTCAACTATTCAAACTGATAAATTCATGTTTCTTTCGTGCGAAACGGCGATTTATGAGAAATGACGATAAAATTGCTGTTTTAAACTTGCAAAAACATAGAAAAACGCTGTTTTGAATTATTCAAACTTACAAATTCATGTTTTTTTCGTGCGAAACGGCGATTTATGAGAAATGACAATAAAATTGCTGTTTTAAACTTGCAAAAACATAGAAAAACGCTGTTTTGAACTTTTCAAACTGACAAATTCATGTTTCTTTCGTGCGAAACGGCAATTTATGAGAAATGACGATAAAATTGCTGTTTTAAACTTGCAAAAACTTAGAAAAACGCTGTTTTGAACTATTCAAACTAACAAATTCATGTTTCTTTCGTGCGAAACGGCGATATATAAGAAATGACGATAAAATTGCTGTTTTAAACTTGCAAAAACATAGAAAAACGCTGTTTTGAACTATTCAAACTGACAAATTCATGTTTCTTTCGTGCGAAACGGCGATTTATGAGAAATGACGATAAAATTGGTGTTTTAAACTTGCAAAAACTTAGAAAAACGCTGTTTTCAACTATTCAATCTGATAAATTCATGTTTCTTACGTTCGAAACCGTAGATTTTTGTGAAATCACGATAAAATTGCTGTTTTAAACTTGCAAAAACATAGAAAAACGCTGTTTTGAACTATTCAAACTGATAAATTCATGTTTCTTTCGTGCGAAACGGCGATTTATGAGAAATGACGATAAAATTGCTGTTTTAAACTTGCAAAAACAGAAAAACGCTGTTTTCATCTATTCAAACTGATAAATTCATGTTTCTTACGTTCGAAACTGTGGATTTTTGTGAAACCACGATAAAATTGCTGTTTTAAACTTGCAAAAACATTGAAAAACGCTGTTTTCAACTATTCAAACTGATAAATTCATGTTTCTTTCGTGCGAAACGGCGATTTATGAGAAATGACGATAAAATTGCTGTTTTAAACTTGCAAAAACCTAGAAAAACGCTGTTTTGAACTATTCAAACTGACAAATTCATGTTTCTTTCGTGCGAAACGGCGATTTATGAGAAATGGCAATAAAATTGCTGTTTTAAACTTGCAAAAACATAGAAAAACGCTGTTTTGAACTATTCAAACTGACAAATTCATGTTTCTTTCGTGCGAAACGGCAATTTATGAGAAATGACGATAAAATTGCTGTTTTAAACTTGCAAAAACATAGAAAAACGCTGTTTTGAACTATTCAAACTGACAAATTCATGTTTCTTTCGTGCGAAACGGCGATTTATAAGAAATGACGATAAAATTGCTGTTTTAAACTTGCAAAAACATAGAAAAACGCTGTTTTGAACTATTCAAACTGACAAATTCATGTTTTTTTCGTGTGAAACGGCGATTTATGAGAAATGACGATAAAATTGCTGTTTTAAACTTGCAAAAACTTAGAAAAACGCTGTTTTCAACTATTCAATCTGATAAATTCATGTTTCTTACGTTCGAAACGGTATATTTTTGTGAAATCACTATAAAATTGCTGTTTTAAACTTGCAAAAACATAGAAAAACGCTGTTTTGAACTATTCAAACTGATAAATTGATGTTTCTTTCGTGCGAAACGGCGATTTATGAGAAATGACGATAAAATTGCTGTTTTAAAGTTGCAAAAACATAGGAAAACGCTGTTTTCATCTATTCAAACTGATAAATTCATGTTTCTTACGTTCGAAACGGTGGATTTTTGTGAAATCACGATAAAATTGCTGTTTTAAACTTGCAAAAACATAGAAAAACGCTGTTTTCAACTATTCAAACTGATAAATTCATGTTTCTTTCGTGCGAAACGGCGATTTATGAGAAATGACGATAAAATTGCTGTTTTAAACTTGCAAAAACATAGAAAAACGCTGTTTTGAATTATTCAAACTTACAAATTCATGTTTCTTTCGTGCGAAACGGCGATTTATGAGAAATGACAATAAAATTGCTGTTTTAAACTTGCAAAAACATAGAAAAACGCTGTTTTGAACTTTTCAAACTGACAAATTCATGTTTCTTTCGTGCGAAACGGCAATTTATGAGAAATGACGATAAAATTGCTGTTTTAAACTTGCAAAAACTTAGAAAAACGCTGTTTTGAACTATTCAAACTAACAAATTCATGTTTCTTTCGTGCGAAACGGCGATATATAAGAAATGACGATAAAATTGCTGTTTTAAACTTGCAAAAACATAGAAAAACGCTGTTTTGAACTATTCAAACTGACAAATTCATGTTTTTTTCGTGTGAAACGGCGATTTATGAGAAATGACGATAAAATTGCTGTTTTAAACTTGCAAAAACATAGAAAAACGCTGTTTTGAACTATTCAAACTGACAAATTCATGTTTCTTTCGTGCGAAACGGCGATATATAAGAAATGACGATAAAATTGCTGTTTTAAACTTGCAAAAACATAGAAAAACGCTGTTTTGAACTATTCAAACTGACAAATTCATGTTTCTTTCGTGCGAAACGGCGATTTATGAGAAATGACGATAAAATTGGTGTTTTAAACTTGCAAAAACTTAGAAAAACGCTGTTTTCAACTATTCAATCTGATAAATTCATGTTTCTTACGTTCGAAACCGTAGATTTTTGTGAAATCACGATAAAATTGCTGTTTTAAACTTGCAAAAACATAGAAAAACGCTGTTTTGAACTATTCAAACTGATAAATTCATGTTTCTTTCGTGCGAAACGGCGATTTATGAGAAATGACGATAAAATTGCTGTTTTAAACTTGCAAAAACAGAAAAACGCTGTTTTCATCTATTCAAACTGATAAATTCATGTTTCTTACGTTCGAAACTGTGGATTTTTGTGAAATCACGATAAAATTGCTGTTTTAAACTTGCAAAAACATAGAAAAACGCTGTTTTCAACTATTCAAACTGATAAATTCATGTATCTTTCGTGCGAAACGGCGATTTATGAGAAATGACGATAAAATTGCTGTTTTAAACTTGCAAAAACATAGAAAAACGCTGTTTTGAACTATTCAAACTGACAAATTCATGTTTCTTTCGTGCGAAACGGCGATTTATGAGAAATGGCAATAAAATTGCTGTTTTAAACTTGCAAAAACATAGAAAAACGCTGTTTTGAACTATTCAAACTGACAAATTCATGTTTCTTTCGTGCGAAACGGCAATTTATGAGAAATGACGATAAAATTGCTGTTTTAAACTTGCAAAAACATAGAAAAACGCTGTTTTGAACTATTCAAACTGACAAATTCATGTTTCTTTCGTGCGAAACGGCGATTTATAAGAAATGACGATAAAATTGCTGTTTTAAACTTGCAAAAACATAGAAAAACGCTGTTTTGAACTATTCAAACTGACAAATTCATGTTTTTTTCGTGTGAAACGGCGATTTATGAGAAATGACGATAAAATTGCTGTTTTAAACTTGCAAAAACTTAGAAAAACGCTGTTTTCAACTATTAAATCTGATAAATTCATGTTTCTTACGTTCGAAACGGTATATTTTTGTGAAATCACTATAAAATTGCTGTTTTAAACTTGCAAAAACATAGAAAAACGCTGTTTTGAACTATTCAAACTGATAAATTCATGTTTCTTTCGTGCGAAACGGCGATTTATGAGAAATGACGATAAAATTGCTGTTTTAAAGTTGCAAAAACATAGGAAAACGCTGTTTTCATCTATTCAAACTGATAAATTCATGTTTCTTACGTTCGAAACGGTGGATTTTTGTGAAATCACGATAAAATTGCTGTTTAAACTTGCAAAAACATAGAAAAACGCTGTTTTCAACTATTCAAACTGATAAATTCATGTTTCTTTCGTGCGAAACGGCGATTTATGAGAAATGACGATAAAATTTCTGTTTTAAACTTGCAAAAACAGAAAAACGCTGTTTTCATCTATTCAAACTGATAAATTCATGTATCTTACTTTCGAAACTGTGGATTTTTGTGAAATCACGATAAAATTGCTGTTTTAAACTTGCAAAAACATAGAAAAACGCTGTTTTCAACTATTCAAACTGATAAATTCATGTTTCTTTCGTGCGAAACGGCGATTTATGAGAAATGACGATAAAATTGCTGTTTTAAACTTGCAAAAACATAGAAAAACGCTGTTTTGAACTATTCAAACTGACAAATTCATGTTTCTTTCGTGCGAAACGGCGATTTATGAGAAATGGCAATAAAATTGCTGTTTTAAACTTGCAAAAACATAGAAAAACGCTGTTTTGAACTATTCAAACTGACAAATTCATGTTTCTTTCGTGCGAAACGGCAATTTATGAGAAATGACGATAAAATTGCTGTTTTAAACTTGCAAAAACTTAGAAAAACGCTGTTTTCAACTATTCAAACTGACAAATTCATGTTTTTTTCGTGTGAAACGGCGATTTATGAGAAATGACGATAAAATTGCTGTTTTAAACTTGCAAAAACATAGAAAAACGCTGTTTTGAACTATTCAAACTGACAAATTCATGTTTTTTTCGTGTGAAACGGCGATTTATGAGAAATGACGATAAAATTGCTGTTTTAAACTTGCAAAAACATAGAAAAACGCTGTTTTGTACTATTCAAACTGACAAATTCATGTTTCTTTCGTGCGAAACGGCGATTTATGAGAAATGACGATAAAATTGCTGTTTTAAACTTGCAAAAACTTAGAAAAACGCTGTTTTCAACTATTCAAACTGATAAATTCATGTTTCTTACGTTCGAAACGGTAGATTTTTGTGAAATCACGATAAAATTGCTGTTTTAAACTTGCAAAAACATAGAAAAACGCTGTTTTGAACTATTCAAACTGATAAATTCATGTTTCTTTCGTGCGAAACGGCGATTTATGAGAAATGACGATAAAATTGCTGTTTTAAACTTGCAAAAACGTAGAAAAACGCTGTTTTGAACTATTCAAACTAACAAATTCATGTTTCTTTCGTGCGAAACGGCGATTTATAAGAAATGACGATAAAATTGCTGTTTTAAACTTGCAAAAACGTAGAAAAACGCTGTTTTCAACTATTCAAACTGATAAATTCATGTTTCTTTCGTGCGAAACGGCGATTTATAAGAAACGACGATAAAATTGCTGTTTTAAACTTGCAAAAACATAGAAAAACGCTGTTTTGAACTATTCAAACTGACAAATTCATGTTTCTTTCGTGCGAAAGGGCGATTTATGAGAAATGACGATAAAATTGCTGTTTTAAACTTGCAAAAACTTAGAAAAACGCTGTTTTCATCTATTCAAACTGATAAATTCATGTTTCTTACGTTAGAAACGGTGGATTTTTGTGAAATCACGATAAAATTGCTGTTTTAAATTTGCAAAAACATAGAGAAACGCTGTTTTTCAACTATTCAAACTGACAAATTTATGTTTCTTCCGTGCAAAACGGCGATTTATGAGAAATGACGATAAAATTGCTGTTTTAAACTTGCAAAAACATAGAAAAACGCTGTTTTCATCTATTCAAACTGATAAATTCATGTTTCTTACATTCGAAACGGTGGATTTTTGTGAAATCACGATAAAATTGCTGTTTTAAACTTGCAAAAACATTGAAAAACGCTGTTTTCAACTATTCAAATTGACAAATTCATGTTTCTTCCGTGCGAAACGGCGATTTATGAGAAATGACGATAAAATTGCTGTTTTAAACTTGCAAAAACATAGAAAAACGCTGTTTTGAACTATTCAAACTGACAAATTCATGTTTCTTTCGTGTGAAACGGCGATTTATGAGAAATGACGATAAAATTGCTGTTTTAAACTTGCAAAAACACAGAAAAACGCTGTTTTGAACTATTCAAACTGACAAATTCATGTTTCTTTCGTGCGAAACGGCGATTTATGAGAAATGACGATAAAATTGCTGTTTTAAACTTGCAAAAACTTAGAAAAACGCTGTTTTGAACTATTCAAACTGACAAATTCATGTTTTTTTCGTGTGAAACGGCGATTTATGAGAAATGACGATAAAATTGCTGTTTTAAACTTGCAAAAACATAGAAAAACGCTGTTTTGAACTATTCAAACTGACAAATTCATGTTTCTTTCGTGCGAAACGGCGATTTATGAGAAATGAGGATAAAATTGCTGTTTTAAACTTGCAAAAACTTAGAAAAACGCTGTTTTCAACTATTCAATCTGATAAATTCATGTTTCTTACGTTCGAAACGGTAGATTTTTGTGAAATCACGATAAAATTGCTGTTTTAAACTTGCAAAAACATAGAAAAACGCTGTTTTGAACTATTCAAACTGATAAATTCATGTTTCTTTCGTGCGAAACGGCGATTTATGAGAAATGACGATAAAATTGCTGTTTTAAACTTGCAAAAACATAGAAAAACGCTGTTTTCATCTATTCAAACTGATAAATTCATGTTTCTTTCGTGCGAAACGGCAATTTATGAGAAATGACGATAAAATTGCTGTTTTAAACTTGCAAAAACTTAGAAAAACGCTGTTTTGAACTATTCAAACTAACAAATTCATGTTTCTTTCGTGCGAAACGGCGATTTATAAGAAATGACGATAAAATTGCTGTTTTAAACTTGCAAAAACGTAGAAAAACGCTGTTTTCAACTATTCAAACTGATAAATTCATGTTTCTTTCGTGCGAAACGGCGATTTATAAGAAACGACGATAAAATTGCTGTTTTAAACTTGCAAAAACATAGAAAAACGCTGTTTTGAACTATTCAAACTGACAAATTCATGTTTCTTTCGAGCGAAAGGGCGATTTATGAGAAATGACGATAAAATTGCTGTTTTAAACTTGCAAAAACTTAGAAAAACGCTGTTTTCATCTATTCAAACTGATAAATTCATGTTTCTTACGTTCGAAACGGTGGATTTTTGTGAAATCACGATAAAATTGCTGTTTTAAATTTGCAAAAACATAGAGAAACGCTGTTTTCAACTATTCAAACTGACAAATTTATGTTTCTTCCGTGCGAAACGGCGATTTATGAGAAATGACGATAAAATTGCTGTTTTAAACTTGCAAAAACATAGAAAAACGCTGTTTTCATCTATTCAAACTGATAAATTCATGTTTCTTACATTCGAAACGGTGGATTTTTGTGAAATCACGATAAAATTGCTGTTTTAAACTTGCAAAAACATTGAAAAACGCTGTTTTCAACTATTCAAATTGACAAATTCATGTTTCTTCCGTGCGAAACGGCGATTTATGAGAAATGACGATAAAATTGCTGTTTTAAACTTGCAAAAACATAGAAAAACGCTGTTTTGAACTATTCAAACTGACAAATTCATGTTTCTTTCGTGTGAAACGGCGATTTATGAGAAATGACGATAAAATTGCTGTTTTAAACTTGCAAAAACACAGAAAAACGCTGTTTTGAACTATTCAAACTGACAAATTCATGTTTCTTTCGTGCGAAACGGCGATTTATAAGAAATGACGATAAAATTGCTGTTTTAAACTTGCAAAAACTTAGAAAAACGCTGTTTTGAACTATTCAAACTGACAAATTCATGTTTTTTTCGTGTGAAACGGCGATTTATGAGAAATGACGATAAAATTGCTGTTTTAAACTTGCAAAAACATAGAAAAACGCTGTTTTGAACTATTCAAACTGACAAATTCATGTTTCTTTCGTGCGAAACGGCGATTTATGAGAAATGAGGATAAAATTGCTGTTTTAAACTTGCAAAAACTTAGAAAAACGCTGTTTTCAACTATTCAATCTGATAAATTCATGTTTCTTACGTTCGAAACCGTAGATTTTTGTGAAATCACGACAAAATTGCTGTTTTAAACTTGCAAAAACATAGAAAAACGCTGTTTTGAACTATTCAAACTGATAAATTCATGTTTCTTTCGTGCGAAACGGCGATTTATGAGAAATGACGATAAAATTGCTGTTTTAAACTTGCAAAAACATAGAAAAACGCTGTTTTCATCTATTCAAACTGATAAATTCATGTTTCTTACGTTCGAAACGGTGGATTTTTGTGAAATCACGATAAAATTGCTGTTTTAAACTTGCAAAAACATAGAAAAACGCTGTTTTCAACTATTCAAACTGATAAATTCATGTTTCTTTCGTGCGAAACGGCGATTTATGAGAAATGACGATAAAATTGCTGTTTTAAACTTGCAAAAACATAGAAAAACGCTGTTTTGAACTATTCAAACTGACAAATTCATGTTCCTTTCGTGCGAAACGGCAATTTATGAAAAATTACGATAAAATTGCTGTTTTAAACTTGCAAAAACTTATAAAAACGCTGTTTTGAACTATTCAAACTAACAAATTCATGTTTCTTTTGTGCGAAACGGCGATTTATAAGAAATGACGATAAAATTGCTGTTTTAAACTTGCAAAAACATAGAAAAACGCTGTTTTGAACTATTTAAACTGACAAATTCATGTTTTTTTCGTGTGAAACGGCGATTTATGAGAAATGACGATAAAATTGCTGTTTTAAACTTGCAAAAACATAGAAAAACGCTGTTTTGAACTATTCAAACTGACAAATTCATGTTTCTTTCGTGCGAAACGGCGATTTATGAGAAATGACGATAAAATTGCTCTTTTAAACTTGCAAAAACTTAGAAAAACGCTGTTTTCAACTATTCAATCTGATAAATTCATGTTTCTTACGTTCGTAACCGTAGATTTTTGTGAAATCACGATAAAATTGCTGTTTTAAACTTGCAAAAACATAGAAAAACGCTGTTTTGAACTATTCAAACTGATAAATTCATGTTTCTTTCGTGCGAAACGGCGATTTATGAGAAATGACGATAAGTTTGCTGTTTTAAACTTGCAAAAACATAGAAAAACGCTGTTTTCATCTATTCAAACTGATAAATTCATGTTTCTTACGTTCGAAACGGTGGATTTTTGTGAAATCACGATAAAATTGCTGTTTTAAACTTGCAAAAACATAGAAAAACGCTGTTTTCAACTATTCAAACTGATAAATTCATGTTTCTTTCGTGCGAAACGGCGATTTATGAGAAATGACGATAAAATTGCTGTTTTAAACTTGCAAAAACATAGAAAAACGCTGTTTTGAACTATTCAAACTGACAAATTCATGTTTCTTTCGTGCGAAACGGCGATTTATGAGAAATGACAATAAAATTGCTGTTTTAAACTTGCAAAAACATAGAAAAACGCTGTTTTGAACTATTCAAACTGACAAATTCATGTTTCTTTCGTGCGAAACGGCAATTTATGAGTAACGACGATAAAATTGCTGTTTTAAACTTGCAAAAACATAGAAAAACGCTGTTTTGAACTATTCAAACTGACAAATTCATGTTTCTTTCGTGCGAAAGGGCGATTTATGAGAAATGACGATAAAATTGCTGTTTTAAACTTGCAAAAACTTAGAAAAACGCTGTTATCATCTATTCAAACTGATAAATTCATGTTTCTTACGTTCGAAACGGTAGATTTTTGTGAAATCACGATAAAATTGCTGTTTTAAACTTGCAAAAAGATAGAAAAACGGTGTTTTGAACTATTCAAACTGACAAATTCATGTTTCTTCCGTGCGAAACGGCGATTTATGAGAAATGACGATAAAATTGCTGTTTTAAACTTGCAAAAACATAGAAAAACGCTGTTTTCAAACTGATAAATTCATGTTTCTTACGTTCGAAACGGTGGATTTTTGTGAAATCACGATAAAATTGCTGTTTTAAACTTGCAAAAACATAGAAAAACGCTGTTTTCAACTATTCAAACTGATAAATTCATGTTTCTTTCGTGCGAAACGGCGATTTATGAGAAATGACGATAAAATTGCTGTTTTAAACTTGCAAAAACATAGAAAAACGCTGTTTTGAACTATTCAAACTGACAAATTCATGTTTCTTTCGTGCGAAACGGCGATTTATGAGAAATGACGATAAAATTGCTCTTTTAAACTTGCAAAAACTTAGAAAAACGCTGTTTTCAACTATTCAATCTGATAAATTCATGTTTCTTACGTTCGTAACCGTAGATTTTTGTGAAATCACGATAAAATTGCTGTTTTAAACTTGCAAAAACATAGAAAAACGCTGTTTTGAACTATTCAAACTGATAAATTCATGTTTCTTTCGTGCGAAACGGCGATTTAAGAGAAATGACGATAAATTTGCTGTTTTAAACTTGCAAAAACATAGAAAAACGCTGTTTTCATCTATTCAAACTGATAAATTCATGTTTCTTACGTTCGAAACGGTGGATTTTTGTGAAATCACGATAAAATTGCTGTTTTAAACTTGCAAAAACATAGAAAAACGCTGTTTTCAACTATTCAAACTGATAAATTCATGTTTCTTTCGTGCGAAACGGCGATTTATGAGAAATGACGATAAAATTGCTGTTTTAAACTTGCAAAAACATAGAAAAACGCTGTTTTGAACTATTCAAACTGACAAATTCATGTTTCTTTCGTGCGAAACGGCGATTTATGAGAAATGACAATAAAATTGCTGTTTTAAACTTGCAAAAACATAGAAAAACGCTGTTTTGAACTATTCAAACTGACAAATTCATGTTTCTTTCGTGCGAAACGGCAATTTATGAGTAACGACGATAAAATTGCTGTTTTAAACTTGCAAAAACATAGAAAAACGCTGTTTTGAACTATTCAAACTGACAAATTCATGTTTCTTTCGTGCGAAAGGGCGATTTATGAGAAATGACGATAAAATTGCTGTTTTAAACTTGCAAAAACATAGAAAAACGCTGTTTTCATCTATTCAAACTGATAAATTCATGTTTCTTTCGTGCGAAACGGCGATTTAAGAGAAATGACGATAAATTTGCTGTTTTAAACTTGCAAAAACATAGAAAAACGCTGTTTTGAACTATTCAAACTGACAAATTCATGTTTCTTTCGTGCGAAACGGCAATTTATGAGTAACGACGATAAAATTGCTGTTTTAAACTTGCAAAAACATAGAAAAACGCTGTTTTGAACTATTCAAACTGACAAATTCATGTTTCTTTCGTGCGAAAGGGCGATTTATGAGAAATGACGATAAAATTGCTGTTTTAAACTTGCAAAAACTTAGAAAAACGCTGTTTTCATCTATTCAAACTGATAAATTCATGTTTCTTACGTTCGAAACGGTAGATTTTTGTGAAATCACGATAAAATTGCTGTTTTAAACTTGCAAAAAGATAGAAAAACGGTGTTTTGAACTATTCAAACTGACAAATTCATGTTTCTTCCGTGCGAAACGGCGATTTATGAGAAATGACGATAAAATTGCTGTTTTAAACTTGCAAAAACATAGAAAAACGCTGTTTTCAAACTGATAAATTCATGTTTCTTACGTTCGAAACGGTGGATTTTTGTGAAATCACGATAAAATTGCTGTTTTAAACTTGCAAAAACATAGAAAAACGCTGTTTTCAACTATTCAAACTGATAAATTCATGTTTCTTTCGTGCGAAACGGCGATTTATGAGAAATGACGATAAAATTGCTGTTTTAAACTTGCAAAAACATAGAAAAACGCTGTTTTGAACTATTCAAACTGACAAATTCATGTTTCTTTCGTGCGAAACGGCGATTTATGAGAAATGACAATAAAATTGCTGTTTTAAACTTGCAAAAACATAGAAAACGCTGTTTTGAACTATTCAAACTGACAAATTCATGTTCCTTTCGTGCGAAACGGCAATTTATGAGAAATGACGATAAAATTGCTGTTTTAAACTTGCAAAAACTTAGAAAAACGCTGTTTTGAACTATTCAAACTAACAAATTCATGTTTCTTTCGTGCGAAACGGCGATTTATAAGAAATGACGATAAAATTGCTGTTTTAAACTTGCAAAAACATAGAAAAACGCTGTTTTGAACTATTCAAACTGACAAATTCATGTTTTTTTCGTGTGAAACGGCGATTTATGAGAAATGACGATAAAATTGCTGTTTTAAACTTGCAAAAACATAGAAAAACGCTGTTTTGAACTATTCAAACTGACAAATTCATGTTTCTTTCGTGCGAAACGGCGATTTATGAGAAATGACGATAAAATTGCTCTTTTAAACTTGCAAAAACTTAGAAAAACGCTGTTTTCAACTATTCAATCTGATAAATTCATGTTTCTTACGTTCGAAACCGTAGATTTTTGTGAAATCACGATAAAATTGCTGTTTTAAACTTGCAAAAACATAGAAAAACGCTGTTTTCATCTATTCAAACTGATAAATTCATGTTTCTTACGTTCGAAACGGTGGATTTTTGTGAAATCACGATAAAATTGCTGTTTTAAACTTGCAAAAACATAGAAAAACGCTGTTTTCAACTATTCAAACTGATAAATTCATGTTTCTTTCGTGCGAAACGGCGATTTATGAGAAATGACGATAAAATTGCTGTTTTTAACTTGCAAAAACATAGAAAAACGCTGTTTTGAACTATTCAAACTGACAAATTCATGTTTCTTTCGTGCGAAACGGCGATTTATGAGAAATGACGATAAAATTGCTGTTTTAAACTTGCAAAAACTTAGAAAAACGCTGTTTTCAAACTGATAAATTCATGTTTCTTACGTTCGAAACGGTGGATTTTTGTGAAATCACGATAAAATTGCTGTTTTAAACTTGCAAAAACATAGAAAAACGCTGTTTTCAACTATTCAAACTGATAAATTCATGTTTCTTTCGTGCGAAACGGCGATTTATGAGAAATGACGATAAAATTGCTGTTTTAAACTTGCAAAAACATAGAAAAACGCTGTTTTGAACTATTCAAACTGACAAATTCATGTTTCTTTCGTGCGAAACGGCGATTTATGAGAAATGACAATAAAATTGCTGTTTTAAACTTGCAAAAACATAGAAAACGCTGTTTTGAACTATTCAAACTGACAAATTCATGTTCCTTTCGTGCGAAACGGCAATTTATGAGAAATGACGATAAAATTGCTGTTTTAAACTTGCAAAAACTTAGAAAAACGCTGTTTTAAACTATTCAAACTAACAAATTCATGTTTCTTTCGTGCGAAACGGCGATTTATAAGAAATGACGATAAAATTGCTGTTTTAAACTTGCAAAAACATAGAAAAACGCTGTTTTGAACTATTCAAACTGACAAATTCATGTTTTTTTCGTGTGAAACGGCGATTTATGAGAAATGACGATAAAATTGCTGTTTTAAACTTGCAAAAACATAGAAAAACGCTGTTTTGAACTATTCAAACTGACAAATTCATGTTTCTTTCGTGCGAAACGGCGATTTATGAGAAATGACGATAAAATTGCTCTTTTAAACTTGCAAAAACTTAGAAAAACGCTGTTTTCAACTATTCAATCTGATAAATTCATGTTTCTTACGTTCGAAACCGTAGATTTTTGTGAAATCACGATAAAATTGCTGTTTTAAACTTGCAAAAACATAGAAAAACGCTGTTTTCATCTATTCAAACTGATAAATTCATGTTTCTTACGTTCGAAACGGTGGATTTTTGTGAAATCACGATAAAATTGCTGTTTTAAACTTGCAAAAACATAGAAAAACGCTGTTTTCAACTATTCAAACTGATAAATTCATGTTTCTTTCGTGCGAAACGGCGATTTATGAGAAATGACGATAAAATTGCTGTTTTTAACTTGCAAAAACATAGAAAAACGCTGTTTTGAACTATTCAAACTGACAAATTCATGTTTCTTTCGTGCGAAACGGCGATTTATGAGAAATGACAATAAAATTGCTGTTTTAAACTTGCAAAAACATAGAAAAACGCTGTTTTGAACTATTCAAACTGACAAATTCATGTTTCTTTCGTGCGAAACGGCAATTTATGAGAAATGACGATAAAATTGCTGTTTTAAACTTGCAAAAACATAGAAAAACGCTGTTTTCATCTATTCAAACTGATAAATTCATGTTTCTTACGTTCGAAACGGTGGATTTTTGTGAAATCACGATAAAATTGCTGTTTTAAACTTGCAAAAACATTGAAAAACGCTGTTTTTAACTATTCAAACTGAAAAATTCATGTTTCTTTCGTGCGAAACGGCGATTTATGAGAAATGACGATAAAATTGCTGTTTTAAACTTGCAAAAACATAGAAAAACGCTGTTTTTAACTATTCAAACTGACAAATTCATGTTTCTTTCGTGCGAAACGGCGATTTATGAGAAATGACGATAAAATTGCTATTTTAAACTTGCAAAAACATAGAAAAACGCTGTTTTGAACTATTCAATCTGACAAATTCATGTTTCTTTCGTGCGAAACGGCGATTTATGAGAAATGACGATAAAATTGCTGTTTTATACTTCAAAAACATAGAAAAACTCTGTTTTCAACTATTCAAACTGATAAATTCATGTTTCTTTCGTGCGAAACGGCGATTTATGAGAAATGACGATAAAATTGCTGTTTTAAACTTGCAAAAACATAGAAAAACGCTGTTTTGAACTATTCAAACTGACAAATTCATGTTTTTTTCGTGTGAAACGGCGATTTATGAGAAATGACGATAAAATTGCTGTTTTAAACTTGCAAAAACATAGAAAAACGCTGTTTTGAACTATTCAAACTGACAAATTCATGTTTCTTTCGTGCGAAACGGCGATTTATGAGAAATGACGATAAAATTGCTGTTTTAAACTTGCAAAAACATAGAAAAACGCTGGTTTGAACTATTCAAACTAACAAATTCATGTTTCTTTCGTGCGAAACGGCGATTTATGAGAAATGACGATAAAATTGCTGTTTTAAACTTGCAAAACCTAGAAAAACGCTGTTTTGAACTATTCAAACTGACAAATTCATGTTTCTTTCGTGCGAAACGGCGATTTATGAGAAATGACGATAAAATTGCTGTTTTAAACTTGCAAAAACATAGAATAACGCTGTTTTCAACTATTCAAACTAATAAATTCATGTTTCTTACGTTCGAAACGGTGGATTTTTGTGAAATCACGATATAATTGCTGTTTTAAACTTGCAAAAACATTGAAAAACGCTGTTTTTAACTATTCAAACTGACAAATTCATGTTTCTTCCGTGCGAAACGGCGATTTATGAGAAATGACGATAAAATTGCTGTTTTAAACTTGCAAAAACATAGAAAAACGCTGTTTTCATCTATTCAAACTGATAAATTCATGTTTCTTACGTTCGAAACGGTGGATTTTTGTGAAATCACGATAAAATTGCTGTTTTAAACTTGCAAAAACATTGAAAAACGCTGTTTTCAACTATTCAAACTTACAAATTCATGTTTCTTTCGTGCGAAACGGCGATTTATGAGAAATGACGATAAAATTGCTGTTTTAAACATGCAAAAACATAGAGAAACGCTGTTTTGAACTATTCAAACTGACAAATTCATGTTTTTTTCGTGTGAAACGGCGATTTATGAAAAATGACGATAAAATTGCTGTTTTTAACTTGCAAAAACATAGAAAATCGCTGTTTTTAACTATTCAAACTGACAAATTCATGTTTCTTTCGTGCGAAACGGCGATTTATAAGAAATGACGATAAAATTGCTGTTTTAAACTTGCAAAAACATAGAAAAACGCTGTTTTGAACTATTCAAACTAATAAATTCATGTTTCTTACGTTCGAAACGGTGGATTTTTGTGAAATCACGATAAAATTGCTGTTTTAAACTTGCAAAAACATTGAAAAACGCTGTTTTCAACTATTCAAACTGACAAATTCATGTTTCTTCCGTGCGAAACGGCGATTTATGAGAAATGACGATAAAATTGCTGTTTTAAACTTGCAAAACCTAGAAACACGCTGTTTTGAACTATTCAAACTGACAAATTCATGTTTCTTTCGTGTGAAACGGCGATTTATGAGAAATGACGATAAAATTGCTGTTTTAAACTTGCAAAAACATAGAAAAACGCTGTTTTTAACTATTCAAACTGACAAATTCATGTTTCTTTCGTGCGAAACGGCGATTTATGAGAAATGACGATAAAATTGCTATTTTAAACTTGCAAAAACATAGAAAAACGCTGTTTTGAACTATTCAATCTGACAAATTCATGTTTCTTTCGTGCGAAACGGCGATTTATGAGAAATGACGATAAAATTGCTGTTTTATACTTCAAAAACATAGAAAAACTCTGTTTTCAACTATTCAAACTGATAAATTCATGTTTCTTTCGTGCGAAACGGCGATTTATGAGAAATGACGATAAAATTGCTGTTTTAAACTTGCAAAAACATAGAAAAACGCTGTTTTGAACTATTCAAACTGACAAATTAATGTTTTTTTCGTGTGAAACGGCGATTTATGAGAAATGACGATAAAATTGCTGTTTTAAACTTGCAAAAACATAGAAAAACGCTGTTTTGAACTATTCAAACTGACAAATTCATGTTTCTTTCGTGCGAAACGGCGATTTATGAGAAATGACGATAAAATTGCTGTTTTAAACTTGCAAAAACATAGAAAAACGCTGGTTTGAACTATTCAAACTAACAAATTCATGTTTCTTTCGTGCGAAACGGCGATTTATGAGAAATGACGATAAAATTGCTGTTTTAAACTTGCAAAACCTAGAAAAACGCTGTTTTGAACTATTCAAACTGACAAATTCATGTTTCTTTCGTGCGAAACGGCGATTTATGAGAAATGACGATAAAATTGCTGTTTTAAACTTGCAAAAACATAGAATAACGCTGTTTTCAACTATTCAAACTAATAAATTCATGTTTCTTACGTTCGAAACGGTGGATTTTTGTGAAATCACGATATAATTGCTGTTTTAAACTTGCAAAAACATTGAAAAACGCTGTTTTTAACTATTCAAACTGACAAATTCATGTTTCTTCCGTGCGAAACGGCGATTTATGAGAAATGACGATAAAATTGCTGTTTTAAACTTGCAAAAACATAGAAAAACGCTGTTTTCATCTATTCAAACTGATAAATTCATGTTTCTTACGTTCGAAACGGTGGATTTTTGTGAAATCACGATAAAATTGCTGTTTTAAACTTGCAAAAACATTGAAAAACGCTGTTTTCAACTATTCAAACTTACAAATTCATGTTTCTTTCGTGCGAAACGGCGATTTATGAGAAATGACGATAAAATTGCTGTTTTAAACATGCAAAAACATAGAGAAACGCTGTTTTGAACTATTCAAACTGACAAATTCATGTTTTTTTCGTGTGAAACGGCGATTTATGAAAAATGACGATAAAATTGCTGTTTTTAACTTGCAAAAACATAGAAAATCGCTGTTTTTAACTATTCAAACTGACAAATTCATGTTTCTTTCGTGCGAAACGGCGATTTATAAGAAATGACGATAAAATTGCTGTTTTAAACTTGCAAAAACATAGAAAAACGCTGTTTTGAACTATTCAAACTAATAAATTCATGTTTCTTACGTTCGAAACGGTGGATTTTTGTGAAATCACGATAAAATTGCTGTTTTAAACTTGCAAAAACATTGAAAAACGCTGTTTTCAACTATTCAAACTGACAAATTCATGTTTCTTCCGTGCGAAACGGCGATTTATGAGAAATGACGATAAAATTGCTGTTTTAAACTTGCAAAACCTAGAAACACGCTGTTTTGAACTATTCAAACTGACAAATTCATGTTTCTTTTGTGCGAAACGGCGATCTATGAGAAATGACGATAAAATTGCTGTTTTAAACTTGCGAAAACATAGAAAAACGCTGTTTTGAACTATTCAAACTGACAAATTCATGTTTCTTTCGTGCGAAACGGCGATTTATGAGAAATGACGATAAAATTGCTGTTTTAAACTTGCAAAAACATAGAATAACGCTGTTTTCAACTATTCAAATTAATAAATTCATGTTTCTTACGTTCGAAACGGTGGCTTTTTGTGAAATCACGATATAATTGCTGTTTTAAACTTGCAAAAACATTGAAAAACGCTGTTTTTAACTATTCAAACTGACAAATTCATGTTTCTTCCGTGCGAAACGGCGATTTATGAGAAATGACGATAAAATTGCTGTTTTAAACTTGCAAAAACATAGAAAAACGCTGTTTTGAACTATTCAAACTGATAAATTCATGTTCTTTCGTGTGAAACGGCGATTTATGAGAAATGACGATAAAATTGCTGTTTTAAACTTGCAAAAACATAGAAAAACGCTGTTTTGAACTATTCAAACAGACAAATTCATGTTTCTTTCGTGTGAAACGGCGATTTATGAGAAATGACGTTAAAATTGCTGTTTTAAACTTGCAAAAACATAGAAAAACGCTGTTTTGAACTATTCAAACTGACAAATTCATGTTTCTTTCGTGCGAAACGGCGATTTATGAGAAATGACGATAAAATTGCTGTTTTAAACTTGCAAAAACATAGAAAAACGCTGTTTTGAACTATTCAAACTGAAAAATTCATGTTTCTTTCGTGCGAAACGGCGATTTATGAGAAATGACGATAAAATTGCTGTTTAAAATTTGCAAAAACATAGAAAAACGCTAACTTGAACTATTCAAACTGACAAATTCATGTTTCTTTCATGCGAAACGGCGATTTATGAGAAATGACCATGAAATTGCTGTTTTAAACTTGCAAAAACATAGAAAAACGCTGTTTTAAACTATTCAAACTGATAAATTCATGTTTCTTTCGTGCGAAACGGCGATTTATGAGAAATGACGATAAAATTGCTGTTTTAAACATGCAAAAACATAGAAAAACGCTGTTTTGAACTATTCAAACTGACAAATTCATGTTTTTTTCGTGTGAAACGGCGATTTATGAGAAATGACGATAAAATTGCTGTTTTTAACTTGCAAAAACATAGAAAAACGCTGTTTTTAACTATTCAAACTGACAAATTCATGTTTCTTTCGTGCGAAACGGCGATTTATAAGAAATGACGATAAAATTGCTGTTTTAAACTTGCAAAAACATAGAAAAACGCTGTTTTGAACTATTCAAACTAATAAATTCATGTTTCTTACGTTCGAAACGGTGGATTTTTGTGAAATCACGATAAAATTGCTGTTTTAAACTTGCAAAAACATTGAAAAACGCTGTTTTCAACTATTCAAACTGACAAATTCATGTTTCTTCCGTGCGAAACGGCGATTTATGAGAAATGACGATAAAATTGCTGTTTTAAACTTGCAAAAACATACAAAAACGCTGTTTTGAACTATTCAAACTGAAAAATTCATGTTTCTTTCGTGTGAAACGGCGATTTATGAGAAATGATGATAAAATTGCTGTTTTAAACTTGCAAAAACATAGAAAAACGCTGTTTTGAACTATTCAAACTGACAAATTCATGTTTCTTTCGTGCGAAACGGCGATTTATGAGAAATGACGATAAAATTGCTGTTTTAAACTTGCAAAAACATAGAAAAACGCTGTTTTGAACTATTCAAACTGACAAATTCATGTTTCTTTCGTGCAAAACGGCGATTTATGAGAAATGACGATAAAATTGCTGTTTTAAACTTGCAAAACCTAGAAAAACGCTGTTTTGAACTATTCAAACTGACAAATTCATGTTTCTTTTGTGCGAAACGGCGATTTATGAGAAATGACGATAAAATTGCTGTTTTAAACTTGCAAAAACATAGAAAAACGCTGTTTTGAACTATTCAAACTGACAAATTCATGTTTCTTTCGTGCGAAACGGCGATTTATGAGAAATGACGATAAAATTGCTGGTTTAAAATTGCAAAAACATAGAATAACGCTGTTTTCAACTACTCAAATTAATAAATTCATGTTTCTTACGTTCGAAACGGTGGATTTTTGTGAAATCACGATATAATTGCTGTTTTAAACTTGCAAAAACATTGAAAAACGCTGTTTTTAACTATTCAAACTGACAAATTCATGTTTCTTCCGTGCGAAACGGCGATTTATGAGAAATGACGATAAAGTTGCTGTTTTAAACTTGCAAAAACATAGAAAAACGCTGTTTTGAACTATTCAAACTGACAAATTCATGTTTCTTTCGTGCGAAACGGCGATTTATGAGAAATGACGATAAAATTGCTATTTTAAACTTGCAAAAACATAGAAAAACGCTGTTTTGAACTATTCAAACTGACAAATTCATGTTTCTTTCGTGCGAAACGGCGATTTATGAGAAATGACGTAAAATTGCTGTTTTAAACATCAAAAACATAGAAAAACGCTGTTTTCAACTATTCAAACTGATAAATTCATGTTTCTTTCGTGCGAAACGGCGATTCATGAGAAATGACGATAAAATTGCTGTTTTAAACTTGCAAAAACATAGAAAAACGCTGTTTTGAACTATTCAAACTGACAAATTCATGTTTCTTTCGTGTGAAACGGCGATTTATGAGAAATGACGTTAAAATTGCTGTTTTAAACTTGCAAAAACATAGAAAAACGCTGTTTTGAACTATTCAAACTGACAAATTCATGTTTCTTTCGTGCGAAACGGCGATTTATGAGAAATGACGATAAAATTGCTGTTTTAAACTTGCAAAAACATAGAAAAACGCTGTTTTGAACTATTCAAACTGAAAAATTCATGTTTCTTTCGTGCGAAACGGCGATTTATGAGAAATGACGATAAAATTGCTGTTTTAAACATGCAAAAACATAGAAAAACGCTGTTTTGAACTATTCAAACTGACAAATTCATGTTTTTTTCGTGTGAAACGGCGATTTATGAAAAATGACGATAAAATTGCTGTTTTTAACTTGCAAAAACATAGAAAATCGCTGTTTTTAACTATTCAAACTGACAAATTTATGTTTCTTTCGTGCTAAACGGCGATTTATAAGAAATGACGATAAAATTGCTGTTTTAAACTTGCAAAAACATAGAAAAACGCTGTTTTGAACTATTCAAACTAATAAATTCATGTTTCTTACGTTCGAAACGGTGGATTTTTGTGAAATCACGATAAAATTGCTGTTTTAAACTTGCAAAAACATTGAAAAACGCTGTTTTCAACTATTCAAACTGACAAATTCATGTTTCTTCCGTGCGAAACGGCGATTTATGAGAAATGACGATAAAATTGCTGTTTTAAACTTGCAAAAACATAGAAAAACACTGTTTTGAACTATTCAAACTGACAAATTCATGTTTCTTTCGTGCAAAACGGCGATTTATGAGAAATGACGATAAAATTGCTGTTTTAAACTTGCAAAAACATAGAAAAAACGCTGTTTTGAACTATTCAAACTGACAAATTCATGTTTCTTTCGTGCGAAACGGCGATTTATGAGAAATGACGATAAAATTGCTATTTTAAACTTGCAAAAACATAGAAAAACGCTGTTTTGAACTATTCAAACTGACAAATTCATGTTTCTTTCGTGCGAAACGGCGATTTATGAGAAATGACGTAAAATTGCTGTTTTAAACATCAAAAACATAGAAAAACGCTGTTTTCAACTATTCAAACTGATAAATTCATGTTTCTTTCGTGCGAAACGGCGATTCATGAGAAATGACGATAAAATTGCTGTTTTAAACTTGCAAAAACATAGAAAAACGCTGTTTTGAACTATTCAAACTGACAAATTCATGTTTCTTTCGTGTGAAACGGCGATTTATGAGAAATGACGTTAAAATTGCTGTTTTAAACTTGCAAAAACATAGAAAAACGCTGTTTTGAACTATTCAAACTGACAAATTCATGTTTCTTTCGTGCGAAACGGCGATTTATGAGAAATGACGATAAAATTGCTGTTTTAAACTTGCAAAAACATAGAAAAACGCTGTTTTGAACTATTCAAACTGAAAAATTCATGTTTCTTTCGTGCGAAACGGCGATTTATGAGAAATGACGATAAAATTGCTGTTTTAAACATGCAAAAACATAGAAAAACGCTGTTTTGAACTATTCAAACTGACAAATTCATGTTTTTTTCGTGTGAAACGGCGATTTATGAAAAATGACGATAAAATTGCTGTTTTTAACTTGCAAAAACATAGAAAATCGCTGTTTTTAACTATTCAAACTGACAAATTTATGTTTCTTTCGTGCGAAACGGCGATTTATAAGAAATGACGATAAAATTGCTGTTTTAAACTTGCAAAAACATAGAAAAACGCTGTTTTGAACTATTCAAACTAATAAATTCATGTTTCTTACGTTCGAAACGGTGGATTTTTGTGAAATCACGATAAAATTGCTGTTTTAAACTTGCAAAAACATTGAAAAACGCTGTTTTCAACTATTCAAACTGACAAATTCATGTTTCTTCCGTGCGAAACGGCGATTTATGAGAAATGACGATAAAATTGCTGTTTTAAACTTGCAAAAACATAGAAAAACACTGTTTTGAACTATTCAAACTGACAAATTCATGTTTCTTTCGTGCAAAACGGCGATTTATGAGAAATGACGATAAAATTGCTGTTTTAAACTTGCAAAACCTAGAAAAACGCTGTTTTGAACTATTCAAACTGACAAATTCATGTTTCTTTTGTGCGAAACGGCGATCTATGAGAAATGACGATAAAATTGCTGTTTTAAACTTGCGAAAACATAGAAAAACGCTGTTTTGAACTATTCAAACTGACAAATTCATGTTTCTTTCGTGCGAAACGGCGATTTATGAGAAATGACGATAAAATTGCTGTTTTAAACTTGCAAAAACATAGAATAACGCTGTTTTCAACTATTCAAATTAATAAATTCATGTTTCTTACGTTCGAAACGGTGGATTTTTGTGAAATCACGATATAATTGCTGTTTTAAACTTGCAAAAACATTGAAAAACGCTGTTTTTAACTATTCAAACTGACAAATTCATGTTTCTTCCGTGCGAAACGGCGATTTATGAGAAATGACGATAAAATTGCTGTTTTAAACTTGCAAAAACATAGAAAAACGCTGTTTTGAACTATTCAAACTGACAAATTCATGTTTCTTTCGTGCGAAACGGCGATTTATGAGAAATGACGATAAAATTGCTATTTTAAACTTGCAAAAACATAGAAAAACGCTGTTTTGAACTATTCAAACTGACAAATTCATGTTTCTTTCGTGCGAAACGGCGATTTATGAGAAATGACGTAAAATTGCTGTTTTAAACTTCAAAAACATAGAAAAACGCTGTTTTAAACTATTCAAACTGATAAATTCATGTTTCTTTCGTGCGAAACGGCGATTTATGAGAAATGACGATAAAATTGCTGTTTTAAACTTGCAAAAACATAGAAAAACGCTGTTTTGAACTATTCAAACTGACAAATTCATGTTTCTTTCGTGTGAAACGGCGATTTATGAGAAATGACGTTAAAATTGCTGTTTTAAACTTGCAAAAACATAGAAAAACGCTGTTTTGAACTATTCAAACTGACAAATTCATGTTTCTTTCGTGCGAAACGGCGATTTATGAGAAATGACGATAAAATTGCTGTTTTAAACTTGCAAAAACATAGAAAAACGCTGTTTTGAACTATTCAAACTGAAAAATTCATGTTTCTTTCGTGCGAAACGGCGATTTATGAGAAATGACGATAAAATTGCTGTTTTAAACTTGCAAAAACATAGAAAAACGCTAATTTGAACTTTTCAAACTGACAAATTCATGTTTCTTCCGTGCGAAACGGCGATTTATGAGAAATGACGATAAAATTGCTGTTTTAAACTTGCAAAAACATAGAAAAACGCTGTTTTGAACTATTCAAACTGACAAATTCATGTTTCTTTCGTGCGAAACGGCGATTTATGAGAAATGACGATAAAATTGCTATTTTAAACTTGCAAAAACATAGAAAAACGCTGTTTTGAACTATTCAAACTGACAAATTCATGTTTCTTTCGTGCGAAACGGCGATTTATGAGAAATGACGTAAAATTGCTGTTTTAAACATCAAAAATATAGAAAAACGCTGTTTTCAACTATTCAAACTGATAAATTCATGTTTCTTTCGTGCGAAACGGCGATTCATGAGAAATGATGATAAAATTGCTGTTTTAAACTTGCAAAAACATAGAAAAACGCTGTTTTGAACTATTCAAACTGACAAATTCATGTTTCTTTCGTGTGAAACGGCGATTTATGAGAAATGACGTTAAAATTGCTGTTTTAAACTTGCAAAAACATAGAAAAACGCTGTTTTGAACTATTCAAACTGACAAATTCATGTTTCTTTCGTGCGAAACGGCGATTTATGAGAAATGACGATAAAATTGCTGTTTTAAACTTGCAAAAACATAGAAAAACGCTGTTTTGAACTATTCAAACTGAAAAATTCATGTTTCTTTCGTGCGAAACGGCGATTTATGAGAAATGACGATAAAATTGCTGTTTTAAACATGCAAAAACATAGAAAAACGCTGTTTTGAACTATTCAAACTGACAAATTCATGTTTTTTTCGTGTGAAACGGCGATTTATGAAAAATGACGATAAAATTGCTGTTTTTAACTTGCAAAAACATAGAAAATCGCTGTTTTTAACTATTCAAACTGACAAATTTATGTTTCTTTCGTGCGAAACGGCGATTTATAAGAAATGACGATAAAATTGCTGTTTTAAACTTGCAAAAACATAGAAAAACGCTGTTTTGAACTATTCAAACTAATAAATTCATGTTTCTTACGTTCGAAACGGTGGATTTTTGTGAAATCACGATAAAATTGCTGTTTTAAACTTGCAAAAACATTGAAAAACGCTGTTTTCAACTATTCAAACTGACAAATTCATGTTTCTTCCGTGCGAAACGGCGATTTATGAGAAATGACGATAAAATTGCTGTTTTAAACTTGCAAAAACATAGAAAAACACTGTTTTGAACTATTCAAACTGACAAATTCATGTTTCTTTCGTGCAAAACGGCGATTTATGAGAAATGACGATAAAATTGCTGTTTTAAACTTGCAAAACCTAGAAAAACGCTGTTTTGAACTATTCAAACTGACAAATTCATGTTTCTTTTGTGCGAAACGGCGATCTATGAGAAATGACGATAAAATTGCTGTTTTAAACTTGCGAAAACATAGAAAAACGCTGTTTTGAACTATTCAAACTGACAAATTCATGTTTCTTTCGTGCGAAACGGCGATTTATGAGAAATGACGATAAAATTGCTGTTTTAAACTTGCAAAAACATAGAATAACGCTGTTTTCAACTATTCAAATTAATAAATTCATGTTTCTTACGTTCGAAACGGTGGATTTTTGTGAAATCACGATATAATTGCTGTTTTAAACTTGCAAAAACATTGAAAAACGCTGTTTTTAACTATTCAAACTGACAAATTCATGTTTCTTTTGTGCGAAACGGCGATCTATGAGAAATGACGATAAAATTGCTGTTTTAAACTTGCGAAAACATAGAAAAACGCTGTTTTGAACTATTCAAACTGACAAATTCATGTTTCTTTCGTGCGAAACGGCGATTTATGAGAAATGACGATAAAATTGCTATTTTAAACTTGCAAAAACATAGAAAAACGCTGTTTTGAACTATTCAAACTGACAAATTCATGTTTCTTTCGTGCGAAACGGCGATTTATGAGAAATGACGTAAAATTGCTGTTTTAAACTTCAAAAACATAGAAAAACGCTGTTTTAAACTATTCAAACTGATAAATTCATGTTTCTTTCGTGCGAAACGGCGATTTATGAGAAATGACGATAAAATTGCTGTTTTAAACTTGCAAAAACATAGAAAAACGCTGTTTTGAACTATTCAAACTGACAAATTCATGTTTCTTTCGTGTGAAACGGCGATTTATGAGAAATGACGTTAAAATTGCTGTTTTAAACTTGCAAAAACATAGAAAAACGCTGTTTTGAACTATTCAAACTGACAAATTCATGTTTCTTTCGTGCGAAACGGCGATTTATGAGAAATGACGATAAAATTGCTGTTTTAAACTTGCAAAAACATAGAAAAACGCTGTTTTGAACTATTCAAACTGAAAAATTCATGTTTCTTTCGTGCGAAACGGCGATTTATGAGAAATGACGATAAAATTGCTGTTTTAAACTTGCAAAAACATAGAAAAACGCTAGTTTGAACTTTTCAAACAGACAAATTCATGTTTCTTCCGTGCGAAACGGCGATTTATGAGAAATGACCATGAAATTGCTGTTTTAAACTTGCAAAAACATAGAAAAACGCTGTTTTAAACTATTCAAACTGATAAATTCATGTTTCTTTCGTGCGAAATGGCGATTTATGAGAAATGACGATAAAATTGCTGTTTTAAACATGCAAAAACATAGAAAAACGCTGTTTTGAACTATTCAAACTGACAAATTCATGTTTTTTTCGTGTGAAACGGCGATTTATGAGAAATGACGATAAAATTGCTGTTTTTAACTTGCAAAAACATAGAAAAACGCTGTTTTTAACTATTCAAACTGACAAATTCATGTTTCTTTCGTGCGAAACGGCGATTTATAAGAAATGACGATAAAATTGCTGTTTTAAACTTGCATAAACATAGAAAAACGCTGTTTTGAACTATTCAAACTAATAAATTCATGTTTCTTACGTTCGAAACGGTGGATTTTTGTGAAATCACGATAAATTTGCTGTTTTAAACTTGCAAAAACATTGAAAAACGCTGTTTTCAACTATTCAAACTGACAAATTCATGTTTCTTCCGTGCGAAACGGCGATTTATGAGAAATGACGATAAAATTGCTGTTTTAAACTTGCAAAAACATAGAAAAACGCTGTTTTGAACTATTCAAAATGACAAATTCATGTTTCTTTCGTGTGAAACGGCGATTTATGAGAAATGACGATAAAATTGCTGTTTTAAACTTGCAAAAACATAGATAAACTCTGTTTTGAAATAATCAAACTGACAAATTCATGTTTCTTTCGTGCGAAACGGCAATTTATGAGAAATGACGATAAAATTGCTATTTTAAACTTGCAAAAACATAGAAAAACGCTGTTTTGAACTATTCAAACTGACAAATTCATGTTTTTTTTCGTGCGAAACGGCGATTTATGAGAAATGACCTAAAATTGCTGTTTTAAACTTCAAAAACATAGAAAAACGCTGTTTTAAACTATTCAAACTGATAAATTCATGTTTCTTTCGTGCGAAACGGCGATTTATGAGAAATGACGATAAAATTGCTGTTTTAAACTTGCAAAAACATAGAAAAACGCTGTTTTGAACTATTCAAACTGACAAATTCATGTTTCTTTCGTGTGAAACGGCGATTTATGAGAAATGACGTTAAAATTGCTGTTTTAAACTTGCAAAAACATAGAAAAACGCTGTTTTGAACTATTCAAACTGACAAATTCATGTTTCTTTCGTGCGAAACGGCGATTTATGAGAAATGACGATAAAATTGCTGTTTTAAACTTGCAAAAACATAGAAAAACGCTGTTTTGAACTATTCAAACTGAAAAATTCATGTTTCTTTCGTGCGAAACGGCGATTTATGAGAAATGACGATAAAATTGCTGTTTTAAACTTGCAAAAACATAGAAAAACGCTAATTTGAACTTTTCAAACTGACAAATTCATGTTTCTTCCGTGCGAAACGGCGATTTATGAGAAATGACCATGAAATTGCTGTTTTAAACTTGCAAAAACATAGAAAAACGCTGTTTTAAACTATTCAAACTGATAAATTCATGTTTCTTTCGTGCGAAATGGCGATTTATGAGAAATGACGATAAAATTGCTGTTTTAAACATGCAAAAACATAGAAAAACGCTGTTTTGAACTATTCAAACTGACAAATTCATGTTTTTTTCGTGTGAAACGGCGATTTATGAGAAATGACGATAAAATTGCTGTTTTTAACTTGCAAAAACATAGAAAAACGCTGTTTTTAACTATTCAAACTGACAAATTCATGTTTCTTTCGTGCGAAACGGCGATTTATAAGAAATGACGATAAAATTGCTGTTTTAAACTTGCAAAAACATAGAAAAACGCTGTTTTGAACTATTCAAACTAATAAATTCATGTTTCTTACGTTCGAAACGGTGGATTTTTGTGAAATCACGATAAAATTGCTGTTTTAAACTTGCAAAAACATTGAAAAACGCTGTTTTCAACTATTTAAACTGACAAATTCATGTTTCTTCCGTGCGAAACGGCGATTTATGAGAAATGACGATAAAATTGCTGTTTTAAACTTGCAAAAACATAGAAAAACGCTGTTTTGAACTATTCAAAATGACAAATTCATGTTTCTTTCGTGTGAAACGGCGATTTATGAGAAATGACGATAAAATTGCTGTTTTAAACTTGCAAAAACATAGATAAACTCTGTTTTGAAATAATCAAACTGACAAATTAATGTTTCTTTCGTGCGAAACGGCGATTTATGAGAAATGATGATAAAATTGCTGTTTTAAACTTGCAAAAACATAGAAAAACGCTGTTTTGAACTATTCAAACTGACAAATTCATGTTTCTTTCGTGCGAAACGGCGATTTATGAGAAATGACGATAAAATTGCTGTATTAAACTTGCAAAAACATAGAAAAACGCTGTTTTGAACTATTCAAACTGACAAATTCATGTTTCTTTCGTGCAAAACGGCGATTTATGAGAAATGACGATAAAATTGCTGTTTTAAACTTGCAAAACCTAGAAAAACGCTGTTTTGAACTATTCAAACTGACAAATTCATGTTTCTTTTGTGCGAAACGGCGATTTATGAGAAATGACGATAAAATTGCTGTTTTAAACTTGCAAAAACATAGAAAAACGCTGTTTTGAACAATTCAAACTGACAAATTCATGTTTCTTTCGTGCGAAACGGCGATTTATGAGAAATGACGATAAAATTGCTGGTTTAAACTTGCAAAAACATAGAATAACGCTGTTTTCAACTATTCAAATTAATAAATTCATGTTTCTTACGTTCAAAACGGTGGATTTTTGTGAAATCACGATATAATTGCTGTTTTAAACTTACAAAAACATTGAAAAACGCTGTTTTTAACTATTCAAACTGACAAATTCATGTTTCTTCCGTGCGAAACGGCGATTTATGAGAAATGACGATAAAGTTGCTGTTTTAAACTTGCAAAAACATAGAAAAACGCTGTTTTGAACTATTCAAACTGACAAATTCATGTTTCTTTCGTGCGAAACGGCGATTTATGAGAAATGACGATAAAATTGCTATTTTAAACTTGCAAAAACATAGAAAAACGCTGTTTTGAACTATTCAAACTGACAAATTCATGTTTCTTTCGTGCGAAACGGCGATTTATGAGAAATGACGTAAAATTGCTGTTTTAAACATCAAAAACATAGAAAAACGCTGTTTTCAACTATTCAAACTGATAAATTCATGTTTCTTTCGTGCGAAACGGCGATTCATGAGAAATGACGATAAAATTGCTGTTTTAAACTTGCAAAAACATAGAAAAACGCTGTTTTGAACTATTCAAACTGACAAATTCATGTTTCTTTCGTGCGAAACGGCGATTTATGAGAAATGACGATAAAATTGCTGTTTTAAACTTGCAAAAACATAGAAAAACGCTGTTTTGAACTATTCAAACTGAAAAATTCATGTTTCTTTCGTGCGTAACGGCGATTTATGAGAAATGACGATAAAATTGCTGTTTTAAACATGCAAAAACATAGAAAAACGCTGTTTTGAACTATTCAAACTGACAAATTCATGTTTTTTTCGTGTGAAACGGCGATTTATGAGAAATGACGATAAAATTGCTGTTTTTAACTTGCAAAAACATAGAAAAACGCTGTTTTTAACTATTCAAACTGACAAATTCATGTTTCTTTCGTGCGAAACGGCGATTTATAAGAAATGACGATAAAATTGCTGTTTTAAACTTGCAAAAACATAGAAAAACGCTGTTTTGAACTATTCAAACTAATAAATTCATGTTTCTTACGTTCGAAACGGTGGATTTTTGTGAAATCACGATAAAATTGCTGTTTTAAACTTGCAAAAACATTGAAAAACGCTGTTTTCAACTATTCAAACTGACAAATTCATGTTTCTTCCGTGCGAAACGGCGATTTATGAGAAATGACGATAAAATTGCTGTTTTAAACTTGCAAAAACATAGAAAAACGCTGTTTTGAACTATTCAAACTGACAAATTCATGTTTCTTTCGTGTGAAACGGCGATTTATGAGATGTGACGATAAAATTGCTGTTTTAAACTTGCAAAAACATAGATAAACTCTGTTTTGAAATAATCAAACTGACAAATTAATGTTTCTTTCGTGCGAAACGGCGATTTATGAGAAATGATGATAAAATTGCTGTTTTAAACTTGCAAAAACATAGAAAAACGCTGTTTTGAACTATTCAAACTGACAAATTCATGTTTCTTTCGTGCGAAACGGCGATTTATGAGAAATGACGATAAAATTGCTGTTTTAAACTTGCAAAAACATAGAAAAACGCTGTTTTGAACTATTCAAACTGACAAATTCATGTTTCTTTCGTGCAAAACGGCGATTTATGAGAAATGACGATAAAATTGCTGTTTTAAACTTGCAAAACCTAGAAATACGCTGTTTTGAACTATTCAAACTGACAAATTCATGTTTCTTTTGTGCGAAACGGCGATTTATGAGAAATGACGATAAAATTGCTGTTTTAAACTTGCAAAAACATAGAAAAACGCTGTTTTGAACTATTCAAACTGACAAATTCATGTTTCTTTCGTGCGAAACGGCGATTTATGAGAAATGACGATAAAATTGCTGTTTTAAACTTGCAAAAACATAGAATAACGCTGTTTTCAACTATTCAAATTAATAAATTCATGTTTCTTACGTTCGAAACGGTGGATTTTTGTGAAATCACGATATAATTGCTGTTTTAAACTTGCAAAAACATTGAAAAACGCTGTTTTTAACTATTCAAACTGACAAATTCATGTTTCTTCCGTGCGAAACGGCGATTTATGAGAAATGACGAAAAAATTGCTGTTTTAATCTTGCAAAAACATAGAAAAACGCTGTTTTGAACTATTCAAACTGACAAATTCATGTTTCTTTCGTGCGAAACGGCGATTTATGAGAAATGACGATAAAATTGCTATTTTAAACTTGCAAAAACATAGAAAAACGCTGTTTTGAACTATTCAAACTGACAAATTCATGTTTCTTTCGTGCGAAACGGCGATTTATGAGAAATGACGATAAAATTGCTGTTTTAAACTTCAAAAACATAGAAAAACGCTGTTTTCAACTATTCAAACTGATAAATTCATGTTTCTTTCGTGCGAAACGGCGATTTATGAGAAATGACGATAAAATTGCTGTTTTAAACTTGCAAAAACATAGAAAAACGCTGTTTTGAACTATTCAAACTGACAAATTCATGTTTCTTTCGTGTGAAACGGCGATTTATGAGAAATGACGTTAAAATTGCTGTTTTAAACTTGCAAAAACATAGAAAAACGCTGTTTTGAACTATTCAAACTGACAAATTTATGTTTCTTTCGTGCGAAACGGCGATTTATGAGAAATGACGATAAAATTGCTGTTTTAAACTTGCAAAAACATAGAAAAACGCTGTTTTGAACTATTCAAACTGAAAAATTCATGTTTCTTTCGTGCGAAACGGCGATTTATGAGAAATGACGATAAAATTGCTGTTTTAAACTTGCAAAAACATAGAAAAACGCTAATTTGAACTATTCAAACTGACAAATTCATGTTTCTTTCATGCGAAACGGCGATTTATGAGAAATGACCATGAAATTGCTGTTTTAAACTTGCAAAAACATAGAAAAACGCTGTTTTGAACTATTCAAACTGACAAATTCATGTTTCTTTCGTGCGAAACGGCGATTTATGAGAAATGACGATAAAATTGCTGTTTTAAACTTGCAAAAACATAGAAAAACGCTGTTTTGAACTATTCAAACTGAAAAATTCATGTTTCTTTCGTGCGAAACGGCGATTTATGAGAAATGACGTTAAAATTGCTGTTTTAAACTTGCAAAAACATAGAAAAACGCTGTTTTGAACTATTCAAACTGACAAATTCATGTTTCTTTCGTGCGAAACGGCGATTTATGAGAAATGACGTTAAAATTGCTGTTTTAAACTTGCAAAAACATAGAAAAACGCTGTTTTGAACTATTCAAACTGACAAATTCATGTTTCTTTCGTGCGAAACGGCAATTTATGAGAAATGACGATAAAATTGCTGTTTTAAACTTGCAAAAACATAGAAAAACGCTGTTTTGAACTATTCAAACTGAAAAATTCATGTTTCTTTCGTGCGAAACGGCGATTTATGAGAAATGACGTTAAAATTGCTGTTTTAAACTTGCAAAAACATAGAAAAACGCTGTTTTAAACTATTCAAACTGATAAATTAATGTTTCTTTCGTGCGAAACGGCGATTTATGAGAAATGACGTTAAAATTGCTGTTTTAAACTTGCAAAAACATAGAAAAACGCTGTTTTGAACTATTCAAACTGACAAATTCATGTTTCTTTCGTGCGAAACGGCGATTTATGAGAAATGACGATAAAATTGCTGTTTTAAACTTGCAAAAACATAGAAAAACGCTGTTTTGAACTATTCAAACTGAAAAATTCATGTTTCTTTCGTGCGAAACGGCGATTTATGAGAAATGACGATAAAATTGCTGTTTTAAACATGCAAAAACATAGAAAAACGCTGTTTTGAACTATTCAAACTGACAAATTCATGTTTTTTTCGTGTGAAACGGCGATTTATGAGAAATGACGATAAAATTGCTGTTTTTAACTTGCAAAAACATAGAAAAACGCTGTTTTTAACTATTCAAACTGACAAATTCATGTTTCTTTCGTGCGAAACGGCGATTTATAAGAAATGACGATAAAATTGCTGTTTTAAACTTGCAAAAACATAGAAAAACGCTGTTTAGAACTATTCAAACTAATATATTCATGTTTCTTACGTTCGAAACGGTGGATTTTTGTGAAATCACGATAAAATTGCTGTTTTAAACTTGCAAAAACATTGAAAAACGCTGTTTTCAACTATTCAAACTGACAAATTCATGTTTCTTCCGTGCGAAACGGCGATTTATGAGAAATGACGATAAAATTGCTGTTTTAAACTTGCAAAAACATAGAAAAACGCTGTTTTTAACTATTCAAACTGACAAATTCATGTTTCTTTCGTGTGAAACGGCGATTTATGAGAAATGACGATAAAATTGCTGTTTTAAACTTGCAAAAACATAGATAAACTCTGTTTTGAAATAATCAAACTGACAAATTAATGTTTCTTTCGTGCGAAACGGCGATTTATGAGAAATGATGATAAAATTGCTGTTTTAAACTTGCAAAAACATAGAAAAACGCTGTTTTGAACTATTCAAACTGACAAATTCATGTTTCTTTCGTGCGAAACGGCGATTTATGAGAAATGACGATAAAATTGCTGTTTTAAACTTGCAAAAACATAGAAAAACGCTGTTTTGAACTATTCAAACTGACAAATTCATGTTTCTTTCGTGCAAAACAGCGATTTATGAGAAATGACGATAAAATTGCTGTTTTAAACTTGCAAAACCTAGAAATACGCTGTTTTGAACTATTCAAACTGACAAATTCATGTTTCTTTTGTGCGAAACGGCGATTTATGAGAAATGACGATAAAATTGCTGTTTTAAACTTGCAAAAACATAGAAAAACGCTGTTTTGAACTATTCAAACTGACAAATTCATGTTTCTTTCGTGCGAAACGGCGATTTATGAGAAATGACGATAAAATTGCTGTTTTAAACTTGCAAAAACATAGAATAACGCTGTTTTCAACTATTCAAATTAATAAATTCATGTTTCTTACGTTCGAAACGGTGGATTTTTGTGAAATCACGATATAATTGCTGTTTTAAACTTGCAAAAACATAGAAAAACGCTGTTTTGAACTATTCAAACTAATAAATTCATGTTTCTTACGTTCGAAACGGTGGATTTTTGTGAAATCACGATAAAATTGCTGTTTTAAACTTGCAAAAACATTGAAAAACGCTGTTTTCAACTATTCAAACTGACAAATTCATGTTTCTTCCGTGCGAAACGGCGATTTATGAGAAATGACGATAAAATTGCTGTTTTAAACTTGCAAAAACATAGAAAAACGCTGTTTTGAACTATTCAAACTGACAAATTCATGTTTCTTTCGTGTGAAACGGCGATTTATGAGAAATGACGATAAAATTGCTGTTTTAAACTTGCAAAAACATAGATAAACTCTGTTTTGAAATAATCAAACTGACAAATTATTGTTTCTTTCGTGCGAAACGGCGATTTATGAGAAATGATGATAAAATTGCTGTTTTAAACTTGCAAAAACATAGAAAAACGCTGTTTTGAACTATTCAAACTGACAAATTCATGTTTCTTTCGTGCGAAACGGCGATTTATGAGAAATGACGATAAAATTGCTGTTTTAAACTTGCAAAAACATAGAAAAACGCTGTTTTGAACTATTCAAACTGACAAATTCATGTTTCTTTCGTGCAAAACGGCGATTTATGAGAAATGACGATAAAATTGCTGTTTTAAACTTGCAAAACCTAGAAATACGCTGTTTTGAACTATTCAAACTGACAAATTCATGTTTCTTTTGTGCGAAACGGCGATTTATGAGAAATGACGATAAAATTGCTGTTTTAAACTTGCAAAAACATAGAAAAACGCTGTTTTGAACTATTCAAACTGACAAATTCATGTTTCTTTCGTGCGAAACGGCGATTTATGAGAAATGACGATAAAATTGCTGTTTTAAACTTGCAAAAACATAGAATAACGCTGTTTTCAACTATTCAAATTAATAAATTCATGTTTCTTACTTTCGAAATGGTGGATTTTTGTGAAATCACGATATAATTGCTGTTTTAAACTTGCAAAAACATTGAAAAACGCTGTTTTTAACTATTCAAACTGACAAATTCATGTTTCTTCCGTGCGAAACGGCGATTTATGAGAAATGACGAAAAAATTGCTGTTTTAAACTTGCAAAAACATAGAAAAACGCTGTTTTGAACTATTCAAACTGACAAATTCATGTTTCTTTCGTGCGAAACGGCGATTTATGAGAAATGACGATAAAATTGCTATTTTAAACTTGCAAAAACATAGAAAAACGCTGTTTTGAACTATTCAAACTGACAAATTCATGTTTCTTTCGTGCGAAACGGCGATTTATGAGAAATGACGATAAAATTGCTGTTTTAAACTTCAAAAACATAGAAAAACGCTGTTTTCAACTATTCAAACTGATAAATTCATGTTTCTTTCGTGCGAAACGGCGATTTATGAGAAATGACGATAAAATTGCTGTTTTAAACTTGCAAAAACATAGAAAAACGCTGTTTTGAACTATTCAAACTGACAAATTCATGTTTCTTTCGTGTGAAACGGCGATTTATGAGAAATGACGTTAAAATTGCTGTTTTAAACTTGCAAAAACATAGAAAAACGCTGTTTTAAACTATTCAAACTGATAAATTAATGTTTCTTTCGTGCGAAACGGCGATTTATGAGAAATGACGATAAAATTGCTGTTTTAAACTTGCAAAAACATAGAAAAACGCTGTTTTGAACTATTCAAACTGACAAATTCAAGTTTCTTTCGTGCGAAACGGCGATTTATGAGAAATGACGATAAAATTACCATTTTAAACTTGCAAAAACATAGAAAAATGCTGTTTTGAACTATTCAAACTGACAAATTCATGTTTTTTTCGTGTGAAACGGCGATTTATGAGAAATGACGAAAAATTGCTGTTTTAAACTTGCAAAAACATAGAAAAACGCTGTTTTGAACTATTCAAACTGACAAATTCATGTTTCTTTCGTGTGAAACGGCGATTTATGAAAAATGACGATAAAATTGCTGTTTTAAACTTGCAAAAACATAGAAAAACGCTGTTTTGAACTATTCAAACTGACAAATTCATGTTTCTTTCGTGCGAAACGGCGATTTATGAGAAATGACAATAAAATTGCTTTTTTAAACTTGCAAAAACATAGAAAAACGCTGTTTTGAACTATTCAAACTGACAAATTCAAGTTTCTTTCGTGCGAAACGGCGATTTATGAGAAATGACGATAAAATTGCTGTTTTAAACTTGCAAAAACTTAGAAAAATGCTGTTTTCAACTATTCAAACTGATAAATTCATGTTTCTTTCGTGCGAGACGGCGATTTATGAGAAATGACGATAAAATTGCTGTTTTAAACTTGCAAAAACATAGAAAAACGCTGTTTTGAACTATTCAAACTGATAAATTCATGTTTTTTTCGTGTGAAACGGAGATTTATGAGAAATGACGATAAAATTGCTGTTTTAAATTTGCAAAAACATAGAAAAACGCTGTTTTGAACTATTCAAACTGACAAATTCATGTTTCTTTCGTGCGAAACGGCGATTTATGAGAAATGACGATAAAATTGCTGTTTTAAACTTGCAAAAACATAGAAAAACGCTGTTTTGAACTATTCAAACTGACAAATTCATGTTTCTTTCGTGTGAAACGTCGATTTATGAGAAATGACAATAAAATTGCTGTTTTAAACTTGCAAAAACATAGAAAAACGCTGTTTTGAACTATTCAAACTGACAAATTCATGTTTCTTTCGTGCGAAACGGCGATTTATGAGAAATGACGATAAAATTGCTGTTTTAAAACTTCAAAAACATAGAAAAACGCTGTTTTCAACTATTCAAACTGATAAATTCATGTTTCTTTCGTGCGAAACGTTGATTTATGAGAAATGACGATAAAATTGCTGTTTTAAACTTGCAAAAACATAGAAAAACGCTGTTTTGAACTATTCAAACTGACAAATTCATGTTTCTTTCGTGTGAAACGGCGATTTATGAGAAATGACGTTAAAATTGCTGTTTTAAACTTGCAAAAACATAGAAAAACGCTGTTTTGAACTATTCAAACTGACAAATTCATGTTTCTTTCGTGCGAAACGGCGATTTATGAGAAATGACGATAAAATTGCTGTTTTAAACTTGCAAAAACATAGAATAACGCTGTTTTGAACTATTCAAACTGAAAAATTCATGTTTCTTTCGTGCGAAACGGCGATTTATGAGAAATGACTATAAAATTGCTGTTTTAAACTTGCAAAAACATAGAAAAACGCTAATTTGAACTATTCAAACTGACAAATTCATGTTTCTTTCATGCGAAACGGCGATTTATGAGAAATGACGATGAAATTGCTGTTTTAAACTTGCAAAAACATAGAAAAACGCTGTTTTAAACTATTCAAACTGATAAATTCATGTTTCTTTCGTGCGAAACGGCGATTTATGAGAAATGACGATAAAATTGCTGTTTTAAACTTGCAAAAACATAGAAAAACGCTGTTTTGAACTATTCAAACTGACAAATTCATGTTTTTTTCGTGTGAAACGGCGATTTATGAGAAATGACGATAAAATTGCTGTTTTAAACTTGCAAAAATATAGAAAAACGCTATTTTGAACTATTCAAACTGACAAATTCATGTTTCTTTCGTGCGAAACGGCGATTTATGAGAAATGACGATAAAATTGCTGTTTTAAACTTGCAAAAACATAGAAAAACGCTGTTTTCAACTATTCAAACTGATAAATTCATGTTTGTTTCGTGCGAAACGGCGATTTATGAGAAATGACGATAAAATTACTGTTTTAAACTTGCAAAAACATAGAAAAATGCTGTTTTGAACTATTCAAACTGACAAATTCATGTTTTTTTCGTGTGAAACGGCGATTTATGAGAAATGACGAAAAATTGCTGTTTTAAACTTGCAAAAACATAGAAAAACGCTGTTTTGAACTATTCAAACTGACAAATTCATGTTTCTTTCGTGTGAAACGGCGATTTATGAGAAATGACGATAAAATTGCTGTTTTAAACTTGCAAAAACATAGAAAAACGCTGTTTTGAACTATTCAAACTGACAAATTCATGTTTCTTTCGTGCGAAACGGCGATTTATGAGAAATGACAATAAAATTGCTTTTTTAAACTTGCAAAAACATAGAAAAACGCTGTTTTGAACTATTCAAACTGACAAATTCAAGTTTCTTTCGTGCGAAACGGCGATTTATGAGAAATGACGATAAAATTGCTGTTTTAAACTTGCAAAAACTTAGAAAAATGCTGTTTTCAACTATTCAAACTGATAAATTCATGTTTCTTTCGTGCGAAACGGCGATTTATGAGAAATGACGTTAAAATTGCTGTTTTAAACTTGCAAAAACATAGAAAAACGCTGTTTTGAACTATTCAAACTGACAAATTCATGTTTTTTTCGTGTGAAACGGAGATTTATGAGAAATGACGATAAAATTGCTGTTTTAAACTTGCAAAAACATAGAAAAACGCTGTTTTGAACTATTCAAACTGACAAATTCATGTTTCTTTCGTGCGAAACGGCGATTTATGAGAAATGATGATAAAATTGCTGTTTTAAACTTGCAAAAACATAGAAAAACGCTGTTTTGAACTATTCAAACTGACAAATTCATGTTTCTTTCGTGTGAAACGTCGATTTATGAGAAATGACAATAAAATTGCTATTTTAAACTTGCAAAAACATAGAAAAACGCTGTTTTGAACTATTCAAACTGACAAATTCATGTTTCTTTCGTGCGAAACGGCGATTTATGAGAAATGACGATAAAATTGCTGTTTTAAACTTGCAAAAACTTAGAAAAAAGCTGTTTTCAACTATTCAAACTGATAAATTCATGTTTCTTTCGTGCGAAACGGCGATTTAAGAGAAATGATAAAATTGCTGTTTTAAACTTGCAAAAACATAGAAAAACGCTGTTTTGAACTATTCAAACTGACAAATCCATGTTTTTTTCGTGTGAAACGGCGATTTATGAGAAATGACGATGAAATTGCTGTTTTAAACTTGCAAAAACATAGAAAAACGCTGTTTTAAACTATTCAAACTGACAAATTCATGTTTCTTTCGTGCGAAACGGCGATTTATGGAAATGACGATAAAATTGCTGTTTTAAACTTGCAAAAACATAGAAAAACGCTGTTTTGAACTATTCAAACTGACAAATTCATGTTTCTTTCGTGTGAAACGGCGATTTATGAGAAATGACGATAAAATTGCTCTTTTAAACTTGCAAAAACATAGAAAAACGCTGTTTTGAACTATTCAAACTGACAAATTCATGTTTCTTTCGTGCGAAACGGCGATTTATGAGAAATGACGATAAAATTGCTGTTTTAAACTTGCAAAAACTTAGAAAAAACGCTGTTTTCAACTATTCAAACTGATAAATTCATGTTTCTTTCGTGCGAAACGGCGATTTATGACAATGAAAACAGCGTTTTTCTATGTTTTTGCAAGTTTAAAACACCAATTTTATCGTCGTTTCTCATAAATCGCCGTTTCGCAAGAAAGAAACACGAATTTGTCAGTTTGAATAGTTCAAAACAGAGTTTTTCTATGTTTTTGCAAGTTTAAAACAGCAATTTTATCGTCATTTCTCATAAATCGCCGTTTCACACAAAAGAAACATGAATTTGTCAGTTTGAATAGTTCAAAACAGCGATTTTCTATGTTTTTGCAAGTTTAAAACAGCAATTTTATCGTCATTTCTCATAAATCGCCGTTTCGCACGGAAGAAACATGAATTTGTCAGTTTGAATAGTTGAAAACAGCGTTTTTCAAAGTTTTTGCAAGTTTCAAACAGCAATTTTATCGTGATTTCACAAAAATCCACCGTTTCGAACGTAAGAAACTTGAATTTATCAGTTTGAATAGTTGAAAACAGCGTTTTTCTATGTTTTGTCAAGTTTAAAACAGCAATTTTATCGTCATTTCTCATAAATCGCCGTTTCGCACGAAAGAAACATGAATTTGTAAGTTTGAATAGTTCAAAACAGCGTTTTTCTATGTTTTTGAAAGTTTAAAACAGCAATTTTATTGTCATTTTTCATAAATCGCCGTTTCGCACGAAAGAAACATGAATTTGTCAGTTTGAATAGTTCAAAACAGCGTTTTTCTATGTTTTTGCAAGTTTAAAACAGCAATTTTATTGTCATTTCTCATAAATCGCCGTTTCACACGAAAGAAACACGAATTTGTCAGTTTGAATAGTTCAAAACAGCGTTTTTCTATGTTTTTGCAAGTTTAAAACAGCAATTTTATCGTCATTTCTCATAAATCGCCGTTTCGCACGAAAGAAACATGAATTTGTCAGTTTGAATAGTTCAAAACAGCGTTTTTCTATGTTTTTGCAAGTTTAAAACAGCAATTTTATCGTCATTTCTCATAAATCGCCGTTTCACACGAAAAAAACATGAATTTGTCAGTTTGAATAGTTCAAAACAGCGATTTTCTATGTTTTTGCAAGTTTAAAACAGCAATTTTATCGTCATTTCTCATAAATCGCCGTTTCGCACGAAAGAAACATGAATTTATCAGTTTGAATAGTTGAAAACAGCGTTTTTCTAAGTTTTTGCAAGTTTAAAACAGCAATTTTATCGTCATTTCTCATAAATCGCCGTTTCGCACGAAAGAAACATGAATTTGTCAGTTTGAATAGTTCAAAACAGCGTTTTTCTATGTTTTTGCTAGTTTAAAACAGCAATTTTATCGTCATTTCTCATAAATCGCCGTTTCACACGAAAGAAACATGAATTTGTCAGTTTGAATAGTTCAAAACAGCGTTTTTCTATGTTTTTGCAAGTTTAAAACAGCAATTTTAACGTCATTACTCATAAATCGCCGTTTCACACGAAAAAAACATTAATTTGTCAGTTTGAATAGTTCAAAACAGCGTTTTTCTATGTTTTTGCAAGTTTAAAACAGCAAGTTTATCGTCATTTCTCATAAATTGCCGTTTCGCACGAAAGAAACATGAATTTGTCAGTTTGAATAGTTCTATGTTTTTGCAAGTTTAAAACAGTAATTTTATCGTCATTTCTCATAAATCGCCGTTTCGCACGAAATAAACATGAATTTATCAGTTTGAATAGTTGAAAACAGCGTTTTTCTATGTTTTTGCAAGTTTAAAACAGCATTTTTATCGTCATTTCTCATAAATCGCCGTTTCGCACGAAAAAAACATGAATTTGTCAGTTTGAATAGTTCAAAACAGCGTTTTCTATGTTTTTGCAAGTTTAAAACAGCAATTTTATCGTCATTTCTCATAAATCGCCGTTTCACACGAAGAAAACATGAATTTGTCAGTTTGAATAGTTCAAAACAGCGTTTTTCTATGTTTTTGCAAGTTTAAAACAGCAATTTTATCGTCATTTCTCATAAATCGCCGTTTCGCACAAAAGAAACATGAATTTATCAGTTTGAATAGTTGAAAACAGCGTTTTTCTATGTTTTTGCAAGTTTAAATCAGCAATTTCATCTTCATTTCTCATAAATCGCCGTTTCGCACGAAAGAAACATGAATTTGTCAGTTTGAATATTTCAAAACAGCGTTTTTCTATGTTTTTGCAAGTTTAAAACAGCAATTTTATCGTCATTTCTCCTAAATCGCCGTTTCGCACGAAAGAAACATGAATTTGTCAGTTTGAATAGTTCAAAACAGCGTTTTTCTATGTTTTTGCAAGTTTGAAACAGCAATTTTATCGTCATTTCTCATAAATCGCCGTTTCGCACGAAAGAAACATGAATTTATCAGTTTGAATAGTTGAAAACAGCGTTTTTCTATGTTTTTGCAAGTTTAAAACAGCAAATTTATCGTCATTTCTCATAAATCGCCGTTTCGCACGAAATAAACATGAATTTGTCAGTTTGAATAGTTTGAAACAGCGTTTTTTCTATGTTTTTGCAAGTTTAAAACAGCAATTTTATCGTCATTTCTCATAAATCGCTGTTTCGCACGAAAGAAACATGAATTTATCTGTTTGAATAGTTGAAAACAGCGTTTTTCAATATTTTTGCAAGTTTAAAACAGCAATTTGAATCTCATAATTCGCCGTTTCGCACGAAAGAAACATTTCACCCAATCCAAACACCACAAACACCAAACTTAAAACCCCGAACCCCAATCCCCAAACTCAAACCCCCAACCCTCAACCCCAAACCCCAAACCTCGAACCCCAAACCTCAAACTTCGAACACCAAATCCCTAACCTCAAACCCCAAACCTCAACCCCAAACCTCAACCCCAAACCTCAACCCCAAACCTCAACCCCAAACCTCAACCCCAAACCCCAAAACTCAAACCCCCAACCCCAAACCACAAACCCCAAACCTCAACCCCAAACCTCAAACATCGAACCCCAAACTTTAAACCTCGAACCCCAAACCCCAAACCTCAAACATCGAACCCCAACCCCAAACCCCAACCCCAAACCTCAACCCCAAACCTCAACACCAAACCTCAACCCCAAACCTCAACCCCAAACCTCAACCCCAAACCTCAACCCCAAACCTCAACCCCAAACCCCAAAACTCGAACCCCCAACCCCAAACCTCAAACCTCAAACCTCAAACTTCGAACCCCAAATCCCTTACCTCAAACCCCAAATCTCAACCCCAAACCTCAACCCCAAACCTCAACCCCAAACCTCAACCCCAAACCCCAAAACTCAAACCCCCAACCCCAAACCTCAAACCCCAAACCTCAACCCCAAACCTCAAACATCGAACCCCAAACTTTAAACCTCGAACCCCAAACCCCAAACCTCAAACATCGAACCCCAACCCCAAACCTCAAACCGCGAACCCCAAACCACACACCCTAAACCTCAACCCCAAACCCCAAAACTCGAACCCCAAACCCCAAACCTCAAACCATAAACCTCAACCCCAAACATCAAACCTCGAACCCCAAACCACAAAACTGAATTTGTCAGTTTGGATAGTTCAAAACAGCGTTTTCTATGTTTTTGCAAGCTTAAAACAGCATTTTAAATACGTCAGTTTAGATTGTTGAAAACAGCGTTTTCTTGGTTTTGCTAGTTTAAAACAGCAGTTTCATCGTGATTTCACAAAAATCCATCGTTTCGAACTAAAGAAACATGAATTTATCAGTTTACATAGTTGAAAACAGCGTTTTTCTTGTTTTTGCAAGTTTAAAACAGTAATTTTATCGTCATTTCTCATAAATCGCCGTTTCGCACGAAATAAACATGAATTTATCAGTTTGAATAGTTGAATACAGCGTTTTTCTATGTTTTTGCAAGTTTAAAACAGCAATTTTATCGTCATTTCTCATAAATCGCCGTTTCGCACGAAAGAAACATGAATTTATCAGTTTCAACAGTTGAAAACAGCGTTTTTCTATGTTTTTTCAAGTTTAAAACAGCAAATTCATCGTCATTTCTCATAAATCGCCGTTTCGCACGAAAGAAACATGAATTTGTCAGTTTGAATATTTCAAAACAACGTTTTTCTATGTTTTTGCAAGTTTAAAACAGCAATTTTATCGTCATTTCTCCTAAATCGCCGTTTCGCACGAAAGAAACATGAATTTGTCAGTTTGAATAGTTCAAAACAGCGTTTTTCTATGTTTTTGCAAGTTTAAAACAGCAATTTTATCGTCATTTCTCATAAATCGCCGTTTCGCAAGAAAGATACACGAATTTGTCAGTTTGAATAGTTCAAAACAGCGTTTTTCTATGTTTTTGCAAGTTTAAAACATCAATTTTATCGTCATTTCTCATAAATCGCCGTTTCGCACGGAAAAAAACATGAATTTGTCAGTTTGAATAGTTGAAAACAGCGTTTTTCAATGTTTTTGCAAGTTTAAAACAGCAATTTTATCGTGATTTCACAAAAATCCACCGTTTCGAACGTAAGAAACATGAATTATCAGTTTTAATAGTTTAAAACAGCGTTTTTCTATGTTTTGTCAAGTTTAAAACAGCAATTTTATCGTCATTTCTCATAAATCGCCGTTTCGCACGAAAGAAACACGAATTTGTCAGTTTGAATAGTTCAAAACAGCGTTTTTCTATGTTTTTGCAAGTTTAAAACAGCAATTTTATCGTCATTTCTCATAAATCGCCGTTTCGCACGAAAGAAACATGAATTTATCAGTTTGAATAGTTGAAAACAGCGTTTTTCTATGTTTTTGCAAGTTTAAAACAGCAAATTTATCGTCATTTCTCATAAATCGCCGTTTCGCACGAAATAAACATGAATTTGTCAGTTTGAATAGTTTGAAACAGCGTTTTTTCTATGTTTTTGCAAGTTTAAAACAGCAATTTTATCGTCATTTCTCATAAATCGACGTTTCGCACGAAAGAAACATGAATTTGTCAGTTTGAATAGTTCAAAACAACGTTTTTCTATGTTTTTTGCAAGTTTAAAACTGCAATTTTATCGTCATTTCTCATAAATCGCCGTTTCGCACGAAAGAAACATGAATTTATCTGTTTGAATAGTTGAAAACAGCGTTTTTCTATATTTTTGCAAGTTTAAAACAGCAATTTTATCGTCATTTCTCTTAAATTGCCGTTTCTCACGAGAGATACATGAATTTATCAGTTTGAATAGTTGAAAACAGCGTTTTATCGTGATTTCACAAAAATCCGCAGTTTCCAACAAAAGAAATTCATCAGTTTGATTAGTTCAAAACAGCGTTTTTTATGTTTTTACAAGTTTAAAACAGCAATTTGAATCTCATAATTCGCCGTTTCGCACGAAAGAAACATTTCACCCAATCCAAACACCACAAACACCAAACTTAAAACCCCGAACCCCAATCCCCAAACTCAAACCCCAACCCTCAACCCCAAACCTCAAACCTCGAACCCCAAACCTCAAACTTCGAACCCCAAATCCCTAACCTCAAACCCCAAACCTCAACACCAAACCTCAACCCCAAACCTCAACCCCAAACCTCAACACCAAACCTCAACCCCAAACCTCAACCCCAAACCCCAAAACTCGAACCCCCAACCCCAAACCTCAAACCCCAAACCTCAAACTTCGAACCCCAAATCCCTAACCTCAAACCCCAAACCTCAACCCTAAACCTCAACCCCAAACCTCAACCCCAAACCTCAACCCCAAACCCTAAAACTCAAACCCCCAACCCCAAACCTCAAACCCCAAACCTCAACCCCAAACCTCAAACATCGAACCCCAAACCTCAAACCTCGAACCCCAAACCCCAAACCTCAAACATCGAACCCCAACCCCAAACCTCAAACCGCGAACCCCAAACCTCAAACCCCAAACCTCAACCCCAAACCCCAAAACTCGAACCCCAAACCCCAAACCTCAAACCCCAAACCTCAACCCCAAACATCAAACTTAGAACCCCAAACCACAAAACTGAATTTGTCAGTTTGGATAGTTCAAAACAGCGTTTTCTATGTTTTTGCAAGTTTAAAACAGCATTTTAAATACGTCAGTTTAGATTGTTGAAAACAGCGTTTTCTTGGTTTTGCTAGTTTAAAACAGCAGTTTCATCGTGATTTCACAAAAATCCACCGTTTCGAACTAAAGAAACATGAATTTATCAGTTTACATAGTTGAAAACAGCGTTTTTCTTGTTTTTGCAAGTTTAAAACAGTAATTTTATCGTCATTTCTCATAAATCGCCGTTTCGCACGAAATAAACATGAATTTATCAGTTTGAATAGTTGAATACAGCGTTTTTCTATGTTTTTGCAAGTTTAAAACAGCAATTTTATCGTCATTTCTCATAAATCGCCGTTTCGCACGAAAGAAACATGAATTTATCAGTTTGAACAGTTGAAAACAGCGTTTTTCTATGTTTTTGCAAGTTTAAAACAGCAATTTCATCGTCATTTCTCATAAATCGCCGTTTCGCACGAAAGAAACATGAATTTGTCAGTTTGAATATTTCAAAACAACGTTTTTCTATGTTTTTGCAAGTTTAAAACAGCAATTTTATCGTCATTTCTCCTAAATCGCCGTTTCGCACGAAAGAAACATGAATTTGTCAGTTTGAATAGTTCAAAACAGCGTTTTTCTATGTTTTTGCAAGTTTAAAACAGCAATTTTATCGTCATTTCTCATAAATCGCCGTTTCGCACGAAAGAAACATGAATTTATCAGTTTGAACAGTTGAAAACAGCGTTTTTCTATGTTTTTGCAAGTTTAAAACAGCAATTTCATCGTCATTTCTCATAAATCGCCGTTTCGCACGAAAGAAACATGAATTTATCAGTTTGAATAGTTGAAAACAGCGTTTTTCTAAGTTTTTGCAAGTTTAAAACAGCAATTTTATCGTCATTTCTCATAAATCGCCGTTTCACACGAAAAAAACATGAATTTGTCAGTTTGAATAGTTCAAAACAGCGTTTTTCTATGTTTTTGCAAGTTTAAAACAGCAATTTTATCGTCATTTCTCATAAATCGCCGTTTCGCACGGAAAAACATGAATTTGTCAGTTTGAATAGTTGAAAACAGCGTTTTTCAATGTTTTTGCAAGTTTAAAACAGCAATTTTATCGTGATTTCACAAAAATCCACCGTTTCGAACGTAAGAAACATGAATTTATCAGTTTGAATAGTTTAAAACAGCGTTTTTCTATGTTTGGTCAAGTTTAAAACAGCAATTTTATCGTCATTTCTCATAAATCGCCGTTTCGCACGAAAGAAACATGAATTTGTCAGTTTGAATAGTTCAAAACAGCGTTTTTCTATGTTTTTGCAAGTTTAAAACAGCAATTTTATCGTCATTTCTCATAAATCGCCGTTTCGCACGAAAGAACATGAATTTATCAGTTTGAATAGTTGAAACAGCGTTTTTTCTAAGTTTTTGCAAGTTTAAAACAGCAATTTTATTGTCATTTCTCATAAATCGCCGTTTCACACGAAAGAAACACGAATTTGTCAGTTTGAATAGTTCAAAACAGCGTTTTTCTATGTTTTTGCAAGTTTAAAACAGCAATTTTATCGTCATTTCTCATAAATCGCCGTTTCGCACGAAAGAAACATGAATTTGTCAGTTTGAATAGTTCAAAACAGCGTTTTTCTATGTTTTTGCAAGTTTAAAACAGCAATTTTATCGTCATTTCTCATAAATCGCCGTTTCGCACGGAAAAAACATGAATTTGTCAGTTTGAATAGTTGAAAACAGCGTTTTTCAAATGTTTTTGCAAGTTTATATCAGCAATTTTATCGTGATTTCACAAAAATCCACCGTTTCGAACGTAAGAAACATGAATTTATCAGTTTGAATAGTTTAAAACAGCGTTTTTCTATGTTTGGTCAAGTTTAAAACAGCAATTTTATCGTCATTTCTCATAAATCGCCGTTTCGCACGAAAGATACATGAATTTGTCAGTTTGAATAGTTCAAAACAGCGTTTTTCTATGTTTTTGCAAGTATAAAACAGCAATTTTATGGTCATTTCTCATAAATCGCCGTTTCGCACGAAAGAAACATGAATTTATCAGTTTGAATAGTTGAAAACAGCGTTTTTTCTATGTTTTTGCAAGTTTAAAACAGCAAATTTATCGTCATTTCTCATAAATCGCCGTTTCGCACGAAATAAACATGAATTTGTCAGTTTGAATAGTTTGAAACAGCGTTTTTTCTATGTTTTTGCAAGTTTAAAACAGCAATTTTATCGTCATTTCTCATAAATCGACGTTTCGCACGAAAGAAACATGAATTTGTCAGTTTGAATAGTTCAAAACACGTTTTTCTATGTTTTTTGCAAGTTTAAAAACTGCAATTTTATCGTCATTTCTCATAAATCGCCGTTTCGCACGAAAGAAACATGAATTTATCTGTTTGAATAGTTGAAAACAGCGTTTTTCTATATTTTTGCAAGTTTAAAACAGCAATTTTATCGTCATTTCTCTTAAATTGCCGTTTCTCACGAGAGATACATGAATTTATCAGTTTGAATAGTTGAAAACAGCGTTTTATCGTGATTTCACAAAAATCCGCAGTTTCCAACAAAAGAAATTCATCAGTTTGATTAGTTCAAAACAGCGTTTTTTATGTTTTTACAAGTTTAAAACAGCAATTTGAATCTCATAATTCGCCGTTTCGCACGAAAGAAACATTTCACCCAATCCAAACACCACAAACACCAAACTTAAAACCCCGAACCCCAATCCCCAAACTCAAACCCCAACCCTCAACCCCAAACCTCAAACCTCGAACCCCAAACCTCAAACTTCGAACCCCAAATCCCTAACCTCAAACCCCAAACCTCAACCCCAAACCTCAACCCCAAACCTCAACCCCAAACCTCAACACCAAACCTCAACCCCAAACCTCAACCCCAAACCCCAAAACTCGAACCCCCAACCCCAAACCTCAAACCCCAACCTCAAACTTCGAACCCCAAATCCCTAACCTCAAACCCCAAACCTCAACCCTAAACCTCAACCCCAAACCTCAACCCCAAACCTCAACCCCAAACCCTAAAACTCAAACCCCCAACCCCAAACCTCAAACCCCAAACCTCAACCCCAAACCTCAAACATCGAACCCCAAACCTCAAACCTCGAACCCCAAACCCCAAACCTCAAACATCGAACCCCAACCCCAAACCTCAAACCGCGAACCCCAAACCTCAAACCCCAAACCTCAACCCAAACCCCAAAACTCGAACCCCAAACCCCAAACCTCAAACCCCAAACCTCAACCCCAAACATCAAACTTAGAACCACAAACCACAAAACTGAATTTGTCAGTTTGGATAGTTCAAAACAACGTTTTTCTATGTTTTTGCAAGTTTAAAACAGCAATTTTATCGTCATTTCTCATAAATCGCCGTTTCGCACGAAAGAAACATGAATTTATCAGTTTGAACAGTTGAAAACAGCGTTTTTCTATGTTTTTGCAAGTTTAAAACAGCAATTTCATCGTCATTTCTCATAAATCGCCGTTTCGCACGAAAGAAACATGAATTTGTCAGTTTGAATATTTCAAAACAACGTTTTTCTATGTTTTTGCAAGTTTAAAACAGCAATTTTATCGTCATTTCTCCTAAATCGCCGTTTCGCACGAAAGAAACATGAATTTATCAGTTTGAACAGTTGAAAACAGCGTTTTCTATGTTTTTGCAAGTTTAAAACAGCATTTTAAATACGTCAGTTTAGATTGTTGAAAACAGCGTTTTCTTGGTTTTGCTAGTTTAAAACAGCAGTTTCATCGTGATTTCACAAAAATCCACCGTTTCGAACTAAAGAAACATGAATTTATCAGTTTACATAGTTGAAAACAGCGTTTTTCTTGTTTTTGCAAGTTTAAAACAGTAATTTTATCGTCATTTCTCATAAATCGCCGTTTCGCACGAAATAAACATGAATTTATCAGTTTGAATAGTTGAATACAGCGTTTTTCTATGTTTTTGCAAGTTTAAAACAGCAATTTTATCGTCATTTCTCATAAATCGCCGTTTCGCACGAAAGAAACATGAATTTATCAGTTTGAACAGTTGAAAACAGCGTTTTTCTATGTTTTTGCAAGTTTAAAACAGCAATTTCATCGTCATTTCTCATAAATCGCCGTTTCGCACGAAAGAAACATGAATTTGTCAGTTTGAATATTTCAAAACAACGTTTTTCTATGTTTTTGCAAGTTTAAAACAGCAATTTTATCGTCATTTCTCCTAAATCGCCGTTTCGCACGAAAGAAACATGAATTTGTCAGTTTGAATAGTTCAAAACAGCGTTTTTCTATGTTTTTGCAAGTTTAAAACAGCAATTTTATCGTCATTTCTCATAAATCGCCGTTTCGCACGAAAGAAACATGAATTTATCAGTTTGAATAGTTGAAAACAGCGTTTTTCTAAGTTTTTGCAAGTTTAAAACAGCAATTTTATCGTCATTTCTCATAAATCGCCGTTTCACACGAAAAAAACATGAATTTGTCAGTTTGAATAGTTCAAAACAGCGTTTTTCTATGTTTTTGCAAGTTTAAAACAGCAATTTTATCGTCATTTCTCATAAATCGCCGTTTCGCACGGAAAAACATGAATTTGTCAGTTTGAATAGTTGAAAACAGCGTTTTTCAATGTTTTTGCAAGTTTAAAACAGCAATTTTATCGTGATTTCACAAAAATCCACCGTTTTAATTGTAAGAAACATGAATTTATCAGTTTGAATAGTTTAAAACAGCGTTTTTCTATGTTTTGTCAAGTTTAAAACAGCAATTTTATCGTCATTTCTCATAAATCGCCGTTTCGCACGAAAGAAACACGAATTTGTCAGTTTGAATAGTTCAAAACAGCGTTTTTCTATGTTTTTGCAAGTTTAAAACAGCAATTTTATCGTCATTTCTCATAAATCGCCGTTTCACACAAAAGAAACATGAATTTGTCAGTTTGAATAGTTCAAAACAGCGTTTTTCTATGTTTTTGCAAGTTTAAAACAGCAATTTTATCGTCATTTCTCATAAATCGCCGTTTCGCACGGAAGAAACATGAATTTGTCAGTTTGAATAGTTGAAAACAGCGTTTTTCAAAGTTTTTGCAAGTTTAAAACAGCAATTTTATCGTGATTTCACAAAAATCCACCGTTTCGAACGTAAGAAACTTGAATTTATCAGTTTGAATAGTTGAAAACAGCGTTTTTCTATGTTTTTGCAAGTTTAAAACAGCAATTTTATCGTCATTTCTCATAAATCGCCGTTTCGCACGGAAACAACATGAATTTGTCAGTTTGAATAGTTGAAAACAGCGTTTTTCAATGTTTTTGCAAGTTTAAAACAGCAATTTTATCGTGATTTCACAAAAATCCACCGTTTCGAACGTAAGAAACATGAATTTATCAGTTTGAATAGTTTAAAACAGCGTTTTTCTATGTTTGGTCAAGTTTAAAACAGCAATTTTATCGTCATTTCTCATAAATCGCCGTTTCGCACGAAAGAAACATGAATTTGTCAGTTTGAATAGTTCAAAACAGCGTTTTTCTATGTTTTTGCAAGTTTAAAACAGCAATTTTATCGTCATTTCTCATAAATCGCCGTTTCGCACGAAAGAAACATGAATTTATCAGTTTGAATAGTTGAAAACAGCGTTTTTCTAAGTTTTTGCAAGTTTAAAACAGCAATTTTATTGTCATTTCTCATAAATCGCCGTTTCACACGAAAGAAACACGAATTTGTCAGTTTGAATAGTTCAAAACAGCGTTTTTCTATGTTTTTGCAAGTTTAAAACAGCAATTTTATCGTCATTTCTCATAAATCGCCGTTTCGCACGAAATAAACATGAATTTGTCAGTTTGAATAGTTTGAAACAGCGTTTTTTCTATGTTTATGCAAGTTTAAAACAGCAATTTTATCGTCATTTCTCATAAATCGACGTTTTGCACGAAAGAAACATGAATTTGTCAGTTTGAATAGTTCAAAACAACGTTTTTCTATGTTTTTTGCAAGTTTAAAACTGCAATTTTATCGTCATTTCTCATAAATCGCCGTTTCGCACGAAAGAAACATGAATTTATCTGTTTGAATAGTTGAAAACAGCGTTTTTCTATATTTTTGCAAGTTTAAAACAGCAATTTTATCGTCATTTCTCTTAAATTGCCGTTTCTCACGAGAGATACATGAATTTATCAGTTTGAATAGTTGAAAACAGCGTTTTATCGTGATTTCACAAAAATCCGCAGTTTCCAACAAAAGAAATTCATCAGTTTGATTAGTTCAAAACAGCGTTTTTTATGTTTTTACAAGTTTAAAACAGCAATTTGAATCTCATAATTCGCCGTTTCGCACGAAAGAAACATTTCACCCAAACCAAACACCACAAACACCAACCTTAAAACCCCGAACCCCAATCCCCAAACTCAAACCCCAACCCTCAACCCCAAACCTCAAACCTCGAACCCCAAACCTCAAACTTCGAACCCCAAATCCCTAACCTCAAACCCCAAACCTCAACCCCAAACCTCAACCCCAAACCTCAACCCCAAACCTCAACACCAAACCTCAAACCCAAACCTCAACCCCAAACCCCAAAACTCGAACCCCCAACCCTAAACCTCAAACCCAAAACCTCAAACTTCGAACCCCAAATCCCTAACCTCAAACCCCAAACCTCAACCCCAAACCTCAACCCCAAACCTCAACCCCAAACCCCAAAACTCAAACCCCCAACCCCAAACCTCAAACCCCAAACCTCAACCCCAAACCTCAAACATCGAACCCCAAACCTCAAACCTCGAACCCCAAACCCCAAACCTCAAACATCGAACCCCAACCCCAAACCTCAAACCGCGAACCCCAAACCTCAAACCCCAAACCTCAACCCCAAACCCCAAAACTCGAACCCCAAACCCCAAACATCAAACCCCAAACCTCAACCCCAAACATCAAACTTAGAACCCCAAACCACAAAACTGAATTTGTCAGTTTGGATAGTTCAAAACAGCGTTTTCTATGTTTTTGCAAGTTTAAAACAGCATTTTAAATACGTCAGTTTAGATTGTTGAAAACAGCGTTTTCTTGGTTTTGCTAGTTTAAAACAGCAGTTTCATCGTGATTTCACAAAAATCCTCCGTTTCGAACTAAAGAAACATGAATTTATCAGTTTACATAGTTGAAAACAGCGTTTTTCTTGTTTTTGCAAGTTTAAAACAGTAATTTTATCGTCATTTCTCATAATTCGCAGTTTCGCACGAAATAAACATGAATTTATCAGTTTGAATAGTTGAATACAGCGTTTTTCTATGTTTTTGCAAGTTTAAAACAGCAATTTTATCGTCATTTCTCATAAATCGCCGTTTCGCACGAAAGAAACATGAATTTATCAGTTTGAACAGTTGAAAACAGCGTTTTTCTATGTTTTTGAAAGTTTAAAACAGCAATTTCATCGTCATTTCTCATAAATCGCCGTTTCGCACGAAAGAAACATGAATTTGTCAGTTTGAATATTTCAAAACAACGTTTTTCTATGTTTTTGCAAGTTTAAAACAGCAATTTTATCGTCATTTCTCCTAAATCGCCGTTTCGCACGAAAGAAACATGAATTTGTCAGTTTGAATAGTTCAAAACAGCGTGTTTCTATGTTTTTGCAAGTTTAAAACAGCAATTTTATCGTCATTTCTCATAAATCGCCGTTTCGCACGAAAGAAACATGAATTTATCAGTTTGAATAGTTGAAAACAGCGTTTTTCAATGTTTTTGCAAGTTTAAAACAGCAATTTTATCGTGATTTCACAAAAATCCACCGTTTCGAACGTAAGAAACATGAATTTATCAGTTTGAATAGTTTAAAACAGCGTTTTTCTATGTTTGGTCAAGTTTAAAACAGCAATTTTATCGTCATTTCTCATAAATCGCCGTTTCGCACGAAAGAAACATGAATTTGTCAGTTTGAATAGTTCAAAACAGCGTTTTTCTATGTTTTTGCAAGTTTAAAACAGCAATTTTATCGTCATTTCTCATAAATCGCCGTTTCGCACGAAAGAAACATGAATTTATCAATTTGAATAGTTGAAAACAGCGTTTTTCTTAGTTTTTGCAAGTTTAAAACACCAATTTTATTGTTATTTCTCATAAATCGCCGTTTCACACGAAAGAAACACGAATTTGTCAGTTTGAATAGTTCAAAACAGCGTTTTCCTATGTTTTTGCAAGTTTAAAACAGCAATTTTATCGTGATTTCTCATAAATCGCCGTTTCGCACGAAAGAAACATGAATTTGTCAGTTTGAATAGTTCAAAACAGCGTTTTCCTATGTTTTTGCAAGTTTAAAACAGCAATTTTATCGTCATTTCTCATAAATCGCCGTTTCGCACAGAAAAAACATGAATTTGTCAGTTTGAATAGTTGAAAACAGCGTTTTTCAATGTTTTTGCAAGTTTAAAACAGCAATTTTATCGTGATTTCACAAAAATCCACCGTTTCGAACGTAAGAAACATGAATTTATCAGTTTGAATAGTTTAAAACAGCGTTTTTCTATGTTTGGTCAAGTTTAAAACAGCAATTTTATCGTCATTTCTCATAAATCGCCGTTTCGCACGAAAGAAACATGAATTTGTCAGTTTGAATAGTTCAAAACAGCGTTTTTCTATGTTTTTGCAAGTATAAAACAGCAATTTTATCGTCATTTCTCATAAATCGCCGTTTCGCACGAAAGAAACATGAATTTATCAGTTTGAATAGTTGAAAACAGCGTTTTTCTATGTTTTTGCAAGTTTAAAACAGCAAATTTATCGTCATTTCTCATAAATCGCCGTTTCGCACGAAATAAACATGAATTTGTCAGTTTGAATAGTTTGAAACAGCGTTTTTTCTATGTTTTTGCAAGTTTAAAACAGCAATTTTATCGTCATTTCTCATAAATCGACGTTTTGCACGAAAGAAACATGAATTTGTCAGTTTGAATAGTTCAAAACAACGTTTTTCTATGTTTTTTGCAAGTTTAAAACTGCAATTTTATCGTCATTTCTCATAAATCGCCGTTTCGCACGAAAGAAACATGAATTTATCTGTTTGAATAGTTGAAAACAGCGTTTTTCTATATTTTTGCAAGTTTAAAACAGCAATTTTATCGTCATTTCTCTTAAATTGCCGTTTCTCACGAGAGATACATGAATTTATCAGTTTGAATAGTTGAAAACAGCGTTTTATCGTGATTTCACAAAAATCCGCAGTTTCCAACAAAAGAAATTCATCAGTTTGATTAGTTCAAAACAGCGTTTTTTATGTTTTTACAAGTTTAAAACAGCAATTTGAATCTCATAATTCGCCGTTTCGCACGAAAGAAACATTTCACCCAATCCAAACACCACAAACACCAAACTTAAAACCCCGAACCCCAATCCCCAAACTCAAACCCCAACCCTCAACCCCAAACCTCAAACCTCGAACCCCAAACCTCAAACTTCGAACCCCAAATCCCTAACCTCAAACCCCAAACCTCAACCCCAAACCTCAACCCCAAACCCCAAAACTCGAACCCCCAACCCTAAACCTCAAACCCCAAACCTCAAACTTCGAACCCCAAATCCCTAACCTCAAACCCCAAACCTCAACCCCAAACCTCAACCCCAAACCCCAAAACTCAAACCCCCAACCCCAAACCTCAAACCCCAAACCTCAACCCCAAACCTCAAACATCGAACCCCAAACCTCAAACCTCGAACCCCAAACCCCAAACCTCAAACATCGAACCCCAACCCCAAACCTCAAACCGCGAACCCCAAACCTCAAACCCCAAACCTCAACCCCAAACCCCAAAACTCGAACCCCAAACCCCAAACCTCAAACCCCAAACCTCAACCCCAAACATCAAACTTAGAACCCCAAACCACAAAACTGAATTTGTCAGTTTGGATAGTTCAAAACAGCGTTTTCTATGTTTTTGCAAGTTTAAAAAAGCATTTTAAATACGTCAGTTTAGATTGTTGAAAACAGCGTTTTCTTGGTTTTGCTAGTTTAAAACAGCAGTTTCATCGTGATTTCACAAAAATCCTCCGTTTCGAACTAAAGAAACATGAATTTATCAGTTTACATAGTTGAAAACAGCGTTTTTCTTGTTTTTGCAAGTTTAAAACAGTAATTTTATCGTCATTTCTCATAAATCGCCGTTTCGCACGAAATAAACATGAATTTATCAGTTTGAATAGTTGAATACAGCGTTTTTCTATGTTTTTGCAAGTTTAAAACAGCAATTTTATCGTCATTTCCCATAAATCGCCGTTTCGCACGAAAGAAACATGAATTTGTCAGTTTGAATATTTCAAAACAACGTTTTTCTATGTTTTTGCAAGTTTAAAACAGCAATTTTATCGTCATTTCTCCTAAATCGCCGTTTCGCACAAAAGAAACATGAATTTGTCAGTTTGAATAGTTCAAAACAGCGTTTTTCTATGTTTTTGCAAGTTTAAAACAGCAATTTTATCGTCATTTTTCATAAATCGCCGTTTCGCAAGAAAGAAACACGAATTTGTCAGTTTGAATAGTTCAAAACAGCGTTTTTCTATGTTTTTGCAAGTTTAAAACAGCAATTTTATCGTCATTTCTCATAAATCGCCGTTTCGCACGAAAGAAACATGAATTTGTCAGTTTGAATAGTTCAAAACAGCGTTTTTCTATGTTTTTGCAAGTTTAAAACAGCAATTTTATCGTCATTTCTCATAAATCGCCGTTTCACACAAAAAAAACATGAATTTGTCAGTTTGAATAGTTCAAAACAGCGTTTTTCTATGTTTTTGCAAGTTTAAAACAGCAATTTTATCGTCATTTCTCTTAAATCGCCGTTTCGCACGAAAGAAACATGAATTTATCAGTTTGAATAGTTGAAAACAGCGTTTTTCTAAGTTTTTGCAAGTTTAAAACAGCAATTTTATCGTCATTTCTCATAAATCGCCGTTTCACACGAAAAAAACATGAATTTGTCAGTTTGAATAGTTCAAAACAGCGTTTTTCTATGTTTTTGCAAGTTTAAAACAGCAATTTTATCGTCATTTCTCATAAATCGCCGTTTCGCACGGAAAAAAACATGAATTTGTCAGTTTGAATAGTTGAAAACAGCGTTTTTCAATGTTTTTGCAAGTTTAAAACAGCAATTTTATCGTGATTTCACAAAAATCCACCGTTTCGAACGTAAGAAACATGAATTTATCAGTTTGAATAGTTTAAAACAGCGTTTTTCTATGTTTTGTCAAGTTTAAAACAGCAATTTTATCGTCATTTCTCATAAATCGCCGTTTCGCACGAAAGAAACACGAATTTGTCAGTTTGAATAGTTCAAAACAGCGTTTTTCTATGTTTTTGCAAGTTTAAAACAGCAATTTTATCGTCATTTCTCATAAATCGCCGTTTCACACAAAAGAAACATGAATTTGTCAGTTTGAATAGTTCAAAACAGCGTTTTTCTATGTTTTTGCAAGTTTAAAACAGCAATTTTATCGTCATTTCTCATAAATCGCCGTTTCGCACGGAAGAAACATGAATTTGTCAGTTTGAATAGTTGAAAACAGCGTTTTTCAAAGTTTTTGCAAGTTTAAAACAGCAATTTAATCGTGATTTCACAAAAATCCACCGTTTCGAACGTAAGAAACTTGAATTTATCAGTTTGAATAGTTGAAAACAGCGTTTTTCAATGTTTTTGCAAGTTTAAAACAGCAATTTTATCGTAATTTCACAAAAATCCACCGTTTCGAACGTAAGAAACATGAATTTATCAGTTTGAATAGTTTAAAACAGCGTTTTTCTATGTTTGGTCAAGTTTAAAACAGCAATTTTATCGTCATTTCTCATAAATCGCCGTTTCGCACGAAAGAAACATGAATTTGTCAGTTTGAATAGTTCAAAACAGCGTTTTTCTATGTTTTTGCAAGTATAAAACAGCAATTTTATCGTCATTTCTCATAAATCGCCGTTTCGCACGAAAGAAACATGAATTTATCAGTTTGAATAGTTGAAAACAGCGTTTTTCTATGTTTTTGCAAGTTTAAAACAGCAAATTTATCGTCATTTCTCATAAATCGCCGTTTCGCACGAAATAAACATGAATTTGTCAGTTTGAATAGTTTGAAACAGCGTTTTTTCTATGTTTTTGCAAGTTTAAAACAGCAATTTTATCGTCATTTCTCATAAATCGACGTTTCGCACGAAAGAAACATGAATTTGTCAGTTTGAATAGTTCAAAACAACGTTTTTCTATGTTTTTTTGCAAGTTTAAAACTGCAATTTTATCGTCATTTCTCTTAAATTGCCGTTTCTCACGAGAGATACATGAATTTATCAGTTTGAATAGTTGAAAACAGCGTTTTATCGTGATTTCACAAAAATCCGCAGTTTCCAACAAAAGAAATTCATCAGTTTGATTAGTTCAAAACAGCGTTTTTTATGTTTTTACAAGTTTAAAACAGCAATTTGAATCTCATAATTCGCCGTTTCGCACGAAAGAAACATTTCACCCAATCCAAACACCACAAACACCAAACTTAAAACCCGAACCCCAATCCCCAAACTCAAACCCCAACCCTCAACCCCAAACCTCAAACCTCGAACCCCAAACCTCAAACTTCGAACCCCAAATCCCTAACCTCAAACCCCAAACCTCAACCCCAAACCTCAACCCCAAACCCCAAAACTCGAACCCCCAACCCTAAACCTCAAACCCCCAAACCTCAAACTTCGAACCCCAAATCCCTAACCTCAAACCCCAAACCTCAACCCCAAACCTCAACCCCAAACCTCAACCCCAAACCTCAACCCCAAACCCCAAAACTCAAACCCCCAACCCCAAACCTCAAACCCCAAACCTCAACCCCAAACCTCAAACATCGAACCCCAAACCTCAAACCTCGAACCCCAAACCCCAAACCTCAAACATCGAACCCCAACCCCAAACCTCAAACCGCGAACCCCAAACCTCAAACCCCAAACCTCAACCCCAAACCCCAAAACTCGAACCCCCAAACCCCAAACCTCAAACCCCAAACCTCAACCCCAAACATCAAACTTAGAACCCCAAACCACAAAACTGAATTTTTCAGTTTGGATAGTTCAAAACAGCGTTTTCTATGTTTTTGCAAGTTTAAAAAAGCATTTTAAATACGTCAGTTTAGATTGTTGAAAACAGCGTTTTCTTGGTTTTGCTAGTTTAAAACAGCAGTTTCATCGTGATTTCACAAAAATCCTACCGTTTCGAACTAAAGAAACATGAATTTATCAGTTTACATGTTGAAAACAGCGTTTTTCTTGTTTTTGCAAGTTTAAAACAGTAATTTTATCGTCATTTCTCATAAATCGCCGTTTCGCACGAAATAAACATGAATTTATCAGTTTGAATAGTTGAATACAGCGTTTTTCTATGTTTTTGCAAGTTTAAAACAGCAATTTTATCGTCATTTCCCATAAATCGCCATTTCGCACGAAAGAAACATGAATTTGTCAGTTTGAATATTTCAAAACAACGTTTTTCTATGTTTTTGCAAGTTTAAAACAGCAATTTTATCGTCATTTCTCCTAAATCGCCGTTTCGCACAAAAGAAACATGAATTTGTCAGTTTGAATAGTTCAAAACAGCGTTTTTCTATGTT